>CM038680.1:350998017-351195075 GCA_021605205.1 Aegilops longissima | reverse complement strand
CTCCGAAGGCCATCATGTCATAATTCTTCATTCTCAGCTGTAGCTACCGCTCTCCAAATCTTATCGGTGCATCGCTCAAATATCCTCTAATCAGTTCATGATCTCTTCATTCTCTTGTATCTAAATGCTCTCAAGCATCTTCATTCGTTTTCCAATTCTTCCCGTGAATTGTGCCTTTGCTACGCTCAATTTCAATTTTACGGTGGTTCGCCCAAGAGTTCTCTTCCTTCGTTATTATATAGATTCATTCGTCTTCCCGAATCCTACCGGCGGATCGTTGAAGACCTTCCCAAGTTGAGCAATATCTCTTCAATCCTTTTTCAACGAGAATAAGTAGTATGCCTAATCCGTTGCTTGTCATCAATTTAATTGGTGAAGGATACGCATAACATAATTCTTGTTCTTGTTTCATCCAAGTGATTGATTCATTCTTCCGGAGTTCGTAATGGTATCAATTTCTCAGTTCTAAGTTGTTCATCTCTTCTTTCTGGAGTTTGTTCATCATATCACATTCTCGGTCCGAGATGCTTCATCTTTTCTTTCCTGAGTTCAAAGTTTTCTCGGTTATATCATTTCAAAGCTTCATCTTATCACTGCAAGGCTTCACCTTGTGTTTTCAACTTCTCTTTCTTTTATCACCCTTTTCTTACCGGAGTTCTTCATGGAGGCTCTACATGGTGCTTCGTCAAGGATTCTTTTCATTCTTCAATTGTTCTTCAAGACTTCTCTCGAGGTTATGATCCGCCAAGCTATACTCTAAAATATACATGGTGCTCAACACAGGTTTTGTTTTGAGGAGCTCAAGTATTCTTCATCTTGCATTCAAGTGCAATTTTTTGACCTTATCTTTTGAGGTGGTGTTATGTCATTTTGACAGTTTCATTCATGTTTCATGATTCACAAATTGTCAAGAATGAGGTATTTTAAATCCATCAATCTTTTCATTGGAGTTATCTTGGTATAGATTTCACCTAAAGCCTTCCCTAAGGAATGTTGCTATTGTGGTGGTTATCAATGATCTAAGTTATCTCTCTATCATCTTGGTGAAGAAGTTTTCATCTTCTTGTTGATCTCAATCCAATCAACCGCTTCCGTTAGTGGCGGGTTGTCACCTCATAATTTTGAGATGTGTTCCATAAGCCCAAACAAGTTTGTTCCTTTCGTTGTTGATAATCCAACAACTCCATTCTAGCATTTCTTGTAAGCGTGCTCTTTCAAGATCTTGTTTCCTTCGTTCCATTCCATTCCATTCTTTCATTTCTTCCGGAGGCATTGTGATGTTGCTCTTCACCCATCATCTTGTTTTGTCAAGATCATGTTCTTCTCCTTGCTTCTCTGCTTAGTCGGTGTCTTGTTTTCATTCGAGTTCTCTCATCTTATCAAGTTTTGCCTCGCTTCCTCAACCGAGAGCTGTCTGAAATCTTTCTTACCCCTTGTGCCATTCTTTCAATAGTTCCGAGGCGTTGTGTTGTTTATTTCATCAAGATCATCCCATCTTCTCAAGTTCATGATTCTAATTCCTTCCATTTTCAATGGAGTGCTGCCCAAATTATATCATTCTTATACCTTCTATCTTGTTTTAACCGGAGTGGTGTCAATATCTATCTTGTCACTTAACCTCTTGGTTCTCGTCAGATCCCATGTTCCTCTTTTCTAACAGAGTGTTTTCAACTTTGTTCATCTTCTTTGTTTTCTTTCTTTCAAGTTTTCAACCTCTCGAGGTTCATTGGTTTCACTTTCGCTTGTCAAAGAAGCAACTTAGTTTTACCTCTTTCTTCTTCCGTTTTTCTATCCGGTGCCATCCTAGATCTCGGGACGAGATCCTCTCGTAGTGGTGGAGTGTTGTGACGCCCCGAGACCGACGCTCCAGAAGACTTCCAGCTATTCTGAGTTTTGCCATGTGTTTTTTTTTTGCTTGCTCTTTTATTTTTGCATTGCATCATGTCATCATGCCATCATCTCATAAATCTTTTGCAACTCAACTAAATAAATGGCATGGATCTTTGATCCATTTAAATCGAGGGATTCACATGGTGATTTCTCTTTATAACATATTAAAGCCTCTCAATATTATTAGGGAGCTATAATAAAATTATTCCATTTATTTGGAAATCACCATAACACACTTGCAAATAAATCCCAATGCCTTTGTTATCTTAATTCTTGGTCTCCAACATTGCCCATAATTTCTTTTATCATATTCCGGAGCTCCACCAAAAATCCGAACATTTTTGGACCTTCCCAAACCCTCACTTCCATTCAAATCATTTGAATTTAAATTCAAATGAGTTTGAATTTAAATCTTTCAATCATGGTCTTCCTATTTTTCTTGGATCAAACTCATTTTTGTGAGTCCGGGAAAATTATCCCCTTGCGCTTTTTCTTCCCCTAACCCCTCTTTCTTTTCTTTCTTAATCTCTGTTTTTTTTCTCTTTTCTTTTAGTAGTGAGAGAGAGCCCAGCCTAGCAGCCTTGCAGCCCAGCCAGGCCTCCGGCCACTTCTTTCTCCACCTGGGCCGACCCAACCAGCCTCCTAGGCCCAGTCGCACCCCAGCTCTAACCCTAGCCGATCCCCTCGATCCATCTCCTCCTCGTCGTTCCCAGCGCTCTCTCCCGATCCCCATCTCTCCATCTCGATTCCCTCCAGCGCCGCCAGCCGACCCCTCTCCTCTCCTCGCTCCTCTACTCCCATCTCCTCCATGAGTCACACGCCACGCACACACTCAGATCGCCAGGAGAGCCCCGCTCCTCCCGATCCCCTCGCCGCCTCCACCGCGCCTGAACCCTCCTCTCGCTCGTCGCCCGCCTCTGTGGTCCTCCCACGCCGCTTTGGTCCCTGCCGAGCTCCTTGCCGCATCTCTGCCAAGCGCCACCGTGGCTTCGCCTCCCGCAATCCTGCGACGTCGCCTCGCCCTTGTCCCCGTCGCTGTTGAGCTGCGACTCCCCTGCAGACCGGGCGCCATGGCCAGCACCACTGCCTCCCCTTGCTCAAGCCCGCCGTCCACCTTCCCGTGGCTGAGATCCACTCGACGCCTGCCTCACGCTTCTCCTCCTCCGCCGACGGCGTCTTGGTAGGAGCAGGAGCCCCATGTCCGCCCCAAGCTCCTCAGCAGGCCCGCGCCGTCGCCTCCTCTGCTTCGACCGAGGAGGACGAGCAGCATTGCTGCCTGCTCGATCCGCCTGCACGCGAGCCCGCGTTGACTTCCCTGCTCCACCACCATCGCCGCCGTAGCACCTCCTCTGTCCGTGACTTGTGATGATGCCCCTTTGTCGCTGCCAAGGCCATCAATCCGAGGGACACAAGACCGCCTCGGTGGATTCCATTTGACAAGTTCCTCTCGGCGACCACAACATCTCGTGGATTCGCAAGTAGCACGACGACCATCGCTGCCGTGTTCGACTACACCCGTGATGCGACAAGTACCCGACAACGTGTACATCTACACCGCCAAGACCGGACCGACAAGTACCCGACGTCGCGTGTGCCACTACCGTCGACCTGAACATCTCTGGCGTGTACAACTACCGTCGCCAGTACAACTACTTCCACTACTTCCACTACCGTCGCCCAAGATGCTTGGATTCGTCAAGTGCCTCTTCGAAACGAACATGAACGACTACTTCCTTCGTTGAACTCGATCCACCCCGAAAATGCACGCTCCGAAGGTATAACCCCGAGACGACGGCCGTGAACAAATGCATGTGTGTTGTATGAGATGCACCGTTTGCACCGTATCCGAATTGTCACTCGTTTCCATGCCACTAACCCGTGGGAACCCGGTAGTCGGGAGCACCCCACCATATCTAGCATGTTCCGCACATCCGCACACTTCTCGTTTGCATCGGTATCTCAATCAAGTTATCGAGATCGATATGTTGTCGTGGCAACATTTTTGAATTCGTTGCCGTGGCACCCCTTTCGTTCCGCCACGGTGAAAAATGCTTCATAACATGCTCATGTCAACATTTTCATAAAATTGCTTAAAACTTGCATATGTCATCCGCATCATGATAACAACATTTAAAATGTTTATATTTGTTGTTTCCATTGATTTGCTAAATGCATATGGGGATTTACAAATTTGTTGTTTTTATATCCGCCCCATTTAAATTGTTTAGATGGTATAGTTTTGTTATGCTTCACCTCTTGCCATGTTAACCAATATTTAATATTGTTGAGTACCTAATCGGGAGAGAACTAAATAATTGATGTGGTGTTTTGTCAATATACAACTCGTTGCATATTGAGCTCCACTAACTTGTATTGTTGTTTGTGCATATTGCCATGCCATGCCTCATTAAACGGACATGCATCATACTTGTTTGTGCATCATGACATGTTTATGCTTGTGTGTTTACCATGTTGTTTGTTTCTTTCCGGGTTGCTTCTCTCGTTAGCTTCGGTTTCATTCCGGAGTTGTGAGGATTCGTTCGACTTCGTCCGTTTGTCTTCTTCCTTGCGGGATCTCAGGCAAGATGACCATACCCTCGAAATCACTTCTATCTTTGCTTGCTAGATGCTCGCTCTTTTGCTATGCCCATGCTGTGATGCCTATCACTTGCTTAACATGCCTCCCATATTGCCATGTCAGCCTCTACCCTTTTTCACCCTTCCTAGCAAATCGTTGTTTGGCTATGTTACCGCTTTGCTCAGCCCCTCTTATAGCGTTGTTAGTTGCAGGTGAAGATGAAGTTTGTTCCTTGTTGGAACATGGAGTTGTTGTTCCTTGTTGGAACATGTTTACTTGTTGGGATATCACAATATATCTTCTTTAATTAATGCATCTATATACTTGGTAAAGGGTGGAAGGCTCGGCCTTATGCCCGGTGTTTTGTTCCACTCTTGCCGCCCTAGTTTCCGTCATATCGGTATTATGTTCCCGGATTTTGCGTCCCTAACGCGTTGGGTGATTTATGGGACCCCCTTGACAGTTCGCTTTGAATAAGACTCCTCCAGAAGGCCCAACCTTGGTTTTACCATTTGCCACCTAAGCCTTTTTCCCTTGGGTTCTGCAGACTCAAGGGTCATCTTTATTTTAAACCCCGGCCAGTTCTCCTTCGATTGCTGGCCCAACTTTGGCGATGTCCGGCGCCCCACAGGCAATCAGGGTCTATGCCAACCCGACGTCTTGCTCATCCAGTGTGCCCTTAGAACGAGATATGTGCAGCTCCTATCGGGATTTGTCGGCACATCCGGCTGCTTTGCTGGTCTTGTTTTATTACTGCCAAAATGTCTTGTAGCCGGATTACGATCTCGATCGGGTCTTCCTGTGGAGAAGGAATATCCTTCGTTGATCGCGAGAGCTTATAATGGGCTAAGTTGGGACACCCCTGCAGGGTATTATCTTTCGAAAGCCGTGCCCGCGGTTATGAGGCAGATGGGAATTTGTTAATGTACGGTTGTAGAAAACCCGAAGTTGACCTTAATTAAACTACATCAACCGCGTGTGTAACCGTGATGGTCTCTTCTCGGCGGAGTCCGGGTAGTGAAAACGGTGTTGGAGTTATGTTTGACGTAAGTAGTTTCAGGATCACTTCTTGATCATAGTTGTTCGACCGTGCCTTGCTTCTCTTCTCGCTCTCTTTTGCGTATGTGAGACACCAGATATGTTAGTCGCTTGCTGCAGCTCCACCTCACTACCCTGTCCTACCTTTAAGCTTAAATAGTCTTGATCTCGCGGGTGTGAGATTGTGAGCCCGTGACTCATGAGATACTTCCAAAACCAGTTTGCAGTGTGATGAAACCGTGCAGGTGGCGCATCCGAGCTCAAGGAGGAGCTCGATGAAGATCTTGTTCATTGTGTTGTTTCGTTTCAGTTGATCGATAGTGGAGCCAGTTGGGACGATCGGGGATCATGTAGCATTTGGGGTAGTCTTCTTTTATTTTGGTTCCGTAGTCGGACCTTGATTGTATCTGTATGATGTAATGCTTTACTCATGTATTGTGTGAAGTGGCGATTGTAAGCCAACTATGTATCTCTTTCCTTATGTATTACATGGGTTGTGTGAAGATTACCTCACTTGCGACATTGCTTTCAATGCGGTTATGCCTCTAAGTCATGCTTCGACACGTGGGAGATATAGCCGCATCGAGGGCGTTACATCTTCGGATCCCCGGATAACTTCCGGAGCGAAGAGTTAATCTTCGACCTAGTCACGTTCATGGCGGCTATCATGCCTCGCTTGGACGAACCGCATTTGCAAAGTTCAATGCGGTGCCGCTCTACGCATACCTCAAGCTCAAGATGCGGGCCCTCGAGGAGTAATCACGGTCAATGGTAACACTGAACGCTCTCTCGAACGGAGGAGCACACGGCTGACCTCGCGGCGGAGGTGCAAAGCAGCCTCTCACAGCAATTCTCGAGTCCGGCTATTAAACGTCCGGCCACCGTCAAACGCGCGGAGTAACCTACAACAAGACCGCCTGGCACGATCCGAGCACGAGTAGCAATCTGGCCCCAACCCCAGCCCTCGCGAACAGCAAAGCCATTACTACGCGTACATAATTACGCCTGGAGATACCATGGGCCTAAGGGGAGGGCACGACCACGCACGCCTGCACGCGCTCAACCGCACTGGGGCTCCCAATTGTGTCATTCTTTTCTTTTTCTTTTCTTTTACTTTCGACTCTGTTCTCCGGAAGCCTTGTCCGGCATTCGCCGACCAACACACGATGCAACAGTCGAGGAAGCGAAAAACTGCGTCGAGTGTCCGTGTGGTCTCTATTACGAGCATTATACCTGTTTTACATACCATCCATAGCTTACCCACGGAGGGGGACATGTTAAATAGTCCCATCCCTTGATTATCGCACTATTTGTATCATTCTGCTTCCATTGCGGTACCTTTTGAATAAACAATACATAGCTTTTGCCTATTATTGCACTCCTTTCTTTATCTATATATATGTTCATTTCATGACATGTTGCACCCAGACACTTTGGTACAGCCAATACACGAGGGCTTAAGTACCCCAAAAGTATGGTGTGATAAGTCCAACACTTTCACAAGTGCGGCACCTCGAACTTATAGCATTATATGCATCAGCTCCGAATCATGTCTTGGGTCAATAGTTGGGTTTGCCCGGCTCCCATGTTTTGGTACCTTACGTTCCGTTATATCGGCTAAGGTAGCGCTGGGAGAACCACTGCGATTGTGCCCGGTTGAGCTGGGTTGAGCACCTCGATGGAAAAAGCTAAAACTGACCGTCATGATAGGGGAGAGTCGGTCGCTGTTCGAGAGGTTTCTTCGAGTCCCTAAAGACTTATGCCGCTTAGAGCGAGGAACCGCATTGTCCGCCAAGGCGTGATAGCGCCCGAACTTGGTCTTCCGAATACTAGGGGCTTCACCAAATTTAAAATTATAGAATTCTATGGCTAAGTGAGAGTGTTCAAGCACTATAAGTTCGGTTGCCTTGTTCGTTATGTTGGCGCCTCCTCGACGGACCCAAAATGGGAACAAGAGCGCTCAAGTTTATCCCGAACACCCCAGCACTCGTGGCATGGGGTTGAAGCCACCGACTTGCCATCTCTCAAATTTGATAAGCGACCGCACGTAAGGTAATATTTTAAATTAACAAGCGTTGCTTAAGCGATATGAACAAGTTTTCAGCGTACGGGATAACAAATGCGAGTCTATTCAAAAATCACATCTTTGGAGCACTCATCCGCTATAAAGGCGGGCACCCTTTAGGGCGCCCTCATAGTACATTTGAACTTATGATGCTCCTTGCCCTTCGGTGGCCCGTCCGTCACAAGCTTCTCCGCCTCCGGCTTGCCCCAAAGGCACTTTAGCATCGGCAAGGCCAACAGGCACCTTCAATGCAGACGAGGCGCTTGATGACTTCAATCCATGGACAAAGGTCCACCACCGCCGCACTAGCCCAAAGTAGCTCCTGTGCATGGCTTCCAATGGCAAAGCCGAACTATGAGGCCCTTCATGGCCTGTTCGGCGACCTTATGGAGCTCGACCAGCTGCTTTAGCTGGTCGCTTAGGGGCACGGATGTCCGCCTCGAAGATCTTGAGACCGAACACCTTCTCTGTTGAGCTCCCTCCTTGGCGCGTAGAAACGCGATAGTATCGAGACACACTACGGGCAGATCTGCGAATGCTCTGGAGAGCTCGAATTCGGGTAAGTACTAGATAATTGACTTTTACATTCTTGCTCTGCATAAAGAATGCCTTACCCGCCGCGATCTTCTTTATTGCCTCAATCTCTGGAGGGCTTTTGGGCCTCGGCCTTAGCAGCTTTGGCACTCTCAAGAGCGAGGCAAGCTCGGACTCTCGGGTCTTGAGTCACGCTCCAAACCCTTGTGTTTTCCACGAGATCCTGGAGCTCTTGTCGTACCTCCGCCAGCTCGCCTCCCCTTCTCTCGCTCGGTGCGCTCCTTGACCGCTTTGTTTCGACACAGACACCGCCTCCTTGAGGTCGCCACCTCACTCGTGGCCCTGCAGTACCCATGTTATTCCTGCTATCTTTTGCAACCAAATCCTTTCTATAAGGTATTTCTTTAATAAGTTATTACTTACCTTCCTTGTCCTCGAGCTGCTTCTTGGCAAGGCCGAGCTCGTTCTCGGACCGCTCGAGGCTCTGCTTCAATGCATTGACCTCCATGATCGGTCGGCAGAGGTCAGTCGGCAGCGCCTTTGCATTCCCATATTGACATACTTATGTTAGACTCCTGCGTATATCTTTTTAGATCCTTAGTCCGGCTTTTCTTTCCGAACACGAACTAAGCATCGAGAACTCTTGTCTATCTTGGTAACATTTTTACATATTCTAAACTTACCTCAAAGCACATTAGAAGGCTGGTAAAACTTGATCAGCCCGCCCTTGGCGGATCTGAACTTCTGGATCACCACACTCATAACAGTGCGGTGCTCCTCGTCGATGGAGGCGCCTGTTAGCGCCTCGATAAGTTATCCGGTGCCTCTTGCGAACTTCGAACGGCTGAAGGTTCTGATATGGAGTCCGGACGAGGGTTGGGATTAGAGCCCCTGGGGGTCTCGCTCCCTTCGCGTCTGAGTCCGGGAGGTTGCCTGCGGCGCCTCCTGCGCCACCTCCTCTTGACCAGGCCCCCTTGGGGCCCCACCTCGGCGTCGTCCGCGCAGCGTGAGGTGAGGAGGCGGCCGAAGTGAAGTACTCTCCACTTCCGACGAACTCGGGACCCGCCGACGGCGGGCGAGCCTGTCCTTGGGCGGGCTGCATGATTGTTCGGCATTAGAGAACACTATGCAATGAAAAAAAGCCATGGGTATCCGGACACTTACGATCTCGCCAGGGGCTTGGCCCTTGTTGGCCACTCCTCGTCGTCGTTGTCGGCGTTGGTGGAGAAGTCCTGAGGAAGGGTCCTTCCCTTCTTGGACCCTCCGGCCTCCCCAGTCGGGGCGGCCTTCCTTTTCTTCTCTCCCCCCGCTGGGGGAGAGGCTTCTTTTTCCTCCTCCTCTTCCTCAGAGGAGGATTCCGCCTCAGAGTTGTCGGGCGGTGAGTCCGACAAGACTTTGGCGCCGGGAGCTCTTCGAGTTCCGTGGCCTCCTTCTTGGCCTTCTTCTCCGCACCACGTGAGGTGCGAGCCAAGAGCCCGTCAATCGGGCGTCCGCTGGTCTTCGGAATAGGGGCGGACGGTTAATCTGTCCGGACGTCTTCAACCAGTCTGTCAAAGGTTAGGGAGTTTTAGATCCCACATAGAGTCAATCTATGAAAACAAGAGTCCCATAAAGTGTAAAATAACACCTCGCTGGCTTGACGCTGCGAGCTAAATCCGCGATCTTGGTGGCGGATGTAGGAGCCTCGGCGCCCTTGAACAGCACCTTCCAGGCATCTTCGTACGTAGTGTCGAAGAGCCTTTTCAGAGTTGGGTGCTGTGCCGGATCGAACTCCCACAATTTGAAGGCCCGTTGTTGGCATGGGAGAATCCGGCGGATGAGCATAACCTGGATTACGTTGACAAGTCTGAGATTCTTGTCCACCAGGTTTCGGACGCAGGTTTGGAGTCCGGACAGCTCGTCCGAATCCCCCCACGTCAGGCCCGTCTCTTTCCATGATGTGAGCCGCGTGGGGAGGCCAGATCGGAATTCGGGGGCCGTCGCCCATTGAGAGTCACGCGGCTCGGTGATGTAGAACCACCCCGATTGCCACCCCTTTATGGTCTCCACAAAGGAGCCCTCGAGCCATAGGACTTTGGCCATCTTGCCAACCATGGCGCCTCCACACTCCGCTTGGCGGCCACCCACTACCTTCGGCTTGACATTGAAGATCTTCAGCCATAAGCCGAAGTGGGGCTGGATGCAGGGGAAGGCCTCGCACACGACGATGAACGCCGAGATGTTGAGGATGAAATTCGGGGCCAGATCGTGGAAGTCCAGGCCGTAGTAGAACATGAGCCCCCGGACAAATGGGTGAAGTGGAAAACCTAGTCCGCGGAGGAAGTGGGTGAGAAACACCACCCTCTCATGGGGCACAGGGGTTGGAACGCTGCCCCTCGTCGGATAGCCGGCGCGCGATGTTGCTGGACAAGTATCCGGCCTCCGCAGCTTTTCGATGTGCCCCTCCGTGACGGAGGAGGCCATCCACCTGCCTCCCGCTCCGGACATAGTTGGAGAAGGTTGAGGTGGGATGTGCGGACTTGGGCGCTGGAGCTCGAGTGCACGGAAATGGATGAGCAAAGGAGGAAGAAGGCGTAGGTGAAAAGGTGGATCCTTATCCCCTTATATGGATGGACGAAGCTATGCGTCCCCCGCCAGCCTGGTAAAACTCACTTATCTCCCAAGTGCCGTAATCAATGGCGCGGATGGGTTACCCACGTCCGTATTGATGGGAATCTCGAAATAAGGGGGCACGATCTCCGCTTTGATAAGACGTGCCAAGGAAACCGCCTCGCTAAACGCGCTGAGGCAAGACAGTAAAAAATGATTCGAATAAAAGCTTGGCAGTGGTGTGATGTCACGCCGCGGAATACGTCAGCAGATCTGTGCAAAAATTATTCTCTCTACGGTGGTATGTGGAACTTGTTTTGCAGAGCCGGACACTATCCTTGTGTTCAAAACCTTCTATGAAGTATTCAGAGGAGGAACCCGCCTTGCAATGCCGAAGACAATATGCGCGTTGGACTCGTCGTCATTGAAGCCTGGTTCGGGGCTCTTGAGGAGTCTGGACTAGGGGTGTCTGGATAGCGAACTATCATCTTTGGCGGACTCCTAGACTATGAAGATACAAGATTGAAGACTTCGTCCCTTGTCCGGATAGGACTTTCCTTGGCGTGGAAGGCAAGCTTGGCGATCTGGATATGTAGATTTCCTACCATTGTAACCGACTCGTGTAACCCTAACCCTATTCGGTGTCTATATAAACCGAAGGGTTTTAGTCCGTAGGACGAACAACAATCATACCATAGGCTAGCTTCTAGGGTTTAGCCTCTCTGATCTCGTGGTAGATCTACTCTTGTACTACCCATATCATCAATATTAATCAAGCAGGAGTAGGGTATTACCTCCATCGAGAGGGCCCGAACCTGGGTAAAAAAACATCGTGTCCCTTGTCTCCTGTTACCATCCGCCTAGACGCACAGTTCGGGACCCCCTACCCAAGATCCGCCGGTTTTGACACCGACAAAGATCTTTATCGGTCAAACCGTAATGACAACATACGTCATTCCCTTTGTCATCGGTATGTTACTTGCCCGAGATTCGATCGTCGGTATCTTCATACCTAGTTCAATCTCGTTACCGGAAAGTCTCTTTACTCATTCCATAACGCATCTTTCCGCAACTAAGTCATTAGTCACATTGCTTGCGAGGCTTATCATGATGTGCATTATCGAGAGGGCCCAGAGATACCTCTCCGATGCTCGGAGTGACAAATCCTAATCTCGATCTATGCCAACCCAACAAACACCTTCAGAGATACCTGCAGAGCATCTTTATAATCACCCCATTACGCCAGGACGTTTGATAGCACACAAGGTATTCCTCCAAAGATCCGGGAGTTGCATAAACTCATAGTCAAAGGAATATGTATAAGTCATGAAGAAGGCAATAGCAATAAAACTTAACGATCATTATGCTAAGCGAACTGATGGGTCTTGTCCATCACATCATTCTCTAATGATGTGATCTCGCTCATCAAATGACAACTCATGTCTATGGTTAGGAAACTTAACCATCTTTGATTAACGAGCTAGTCTAGTAGAGGCTTACTAGGGACACCGTGTTTTGTGTATGTACCCACACATGTATCAAGTTTTTAGTTAATACAATTCTAGCATGAATAATAAACATTTATCATAATATAAGGAAATATAAATAACAAATTTATTATTGCCTCTAGGGCATATTTCCTTCAAAGTTCATAAGAATGGAGTAACGCCTTAAGCAAGATGACATGATGTAGAGGGAAAAACTAGAGCAATATGATATAAACCCCATATTTTTATCTTTGATGGCAACAATACAATACGTGCCTCGCTACCCCTTCTGTCATTGAGTGAGGACACCGCAAGATTGAACCCAAAACTAAGCACCTCTCTCATTGCAAGAAAAACCAATCTAGTTGGCCAAACCAAACCGATAGTTCGAAGGGAAATACAAAGATATCTTAATCATGCATAAAAGAGTTCAGAGAAGACTCAGATAATATTCATAGATAATCTGATCATAAATCGACAATTCATCGGATCTCAACAAACGCACCACAAAAGAAGATTACATCGAATAGATCTCCAAGAACATCAAGGAGAACATTGTATTGAAGATCAAAGAGAGAGAAGAAGCCACTAGCTACTAGCTATGGACCCTTAGGTCCATGGTAAACTACTCACGCATCATCGGAAGGGCAGCAAGGTTGATGTAGAGGCCCTCCATGATCAAATCCCCCTCCGGTGGTGTGCCGGAAAAGGCCCCAAGATGGGATCTCATGGGAACAGAAGCTTGCGGTGGCGAAAAAGTATTTTTGGTGTGCCCTCAGATGTTCGGGGAATATTTGAGAATATATAGAGCTGGAATTAGGGTTAGGGGACCCTCGAGGGGGCCGTAAGCCAGGGGGCGCCGTAGAGGCTTGTGTCCTCCTCGGGACTTCTCTGGCCCTCTCCCCAAGTCTCTTGGGTGTCTTCTGGTCCAAGAAAAATCATCTAAAGTTTTATTCCGTTTAGACTCCGTTTGATATTCCTTTTACGTAAAAGTCAAAAACAAGGAAAAAAGCAGAAAGTGGCATTGGGCTCTAGAATAATAAGTTAGTCCCCAAAATAATATAAAATAGCATATTAATGCATCTGAACACCCAAAACAGATAATATAATAGCATGGAACAATAAAAAATTATAGATACGTTGGAAATGTATCAGGGAGAGGTGCTTTGTGATGGGTTCAATCTTGTGGTGCTCAATCCCAATGACAGAAAGGGACATGACATGTATTTGTATTGTTTCCATTAAGGATAAAAAGATGGGGTTTATTCGGATTTCTTGGGTTTACTTTGTCTACATCATGTCATCTTGCTTAAGGCGTTACTCTGTTTTCATTAACTTAACACCCTAGATGCATGATGGATAACGGTCGATAGTTGGAGTAATAGTAGTAGATGCAGGCAGGAGTCGGTCTACTTATCTTGGACGTGATGCCTATATACATGATCATTGCCTTGAATATCGTCATAACTATGCGCTTTTCTATCAATTGTCCAACAGTAATTTGTTCACCCACCGTATGTTATGTGCTCGAGAGAGTAGCCTCTATTGAAAACTATGGCCCCGGGTCTACTTTTATCATATATAAAAACACAAAAATACCTTGTTGCACTTTTCTTTATTTTATTTGATTTTGCAATTTATCTATTTTCCTACCACTACGAGATTTGATCCTTGCAAATAACCGCCGAGGGTATTGACAACCCCCTTGTTTGTGTTGGGTGGAAGTATTTGCTTTTGTGTGCGCACGTGCTGCTAACGAGGTTCTGTGTGGTTCTCCTATTGGATTGATAACCTTGATTGTTAACTAAGGGAAATACTTATCTCTATTGTGCTGCTGCATCTTCTCCTTTTTCCAGAAATCCCAACGCAGCTCACAAGTAGCAGAAAGAATTTCTAGCGCCGTTCCCGGGGAGACATCACCAAAACCTATCAAGTACCTTCGCACAAACTATCATCTACTTGCTGTTAATTTTATTTGCCTTTTTATTTTCCTTTTCCTCTCATTTTCATCTCCCCCACTTCTAATTCTTTTTTACAAAAACACAAAAATATTTGTATTTGCCTGTTTGCTTGCTTTATCACTATGTCTCAAGAAAACACTAAGTTGTGTGATTTTTCATATAATAATAATAATGATTTTATTAGTACTTCAATTGCTCCTCCCGCCACTAGTGCGGAGTCATGTGATATTAATTCCGCTTTGCTAAATCTTGTTATGAGAGAACAATTTTCTCATAGTCCTAATGAAGATGTTGCATCCCATGTTAATACTTTTGTTGAATTATAAGATATGCAAAAGAAAAAAATGTGGATAATGATATTGTCAAATTGAAAGTATTTCTGTTCTCACTACGAGACCATTCTAAAACTTGGTTTTGATCCTTGACTCGAAATAGTATTGATTCTTGGGATGACTGTAAGGATGCTTTCATTGCCAAGTATTTTCCTCCCGCAAAAATTATTTCTCTTAGAAATCAAATTGTGAATTTTAAGCTACTTGAGCATGAACATGTTGCCCAATCTTGGGAGAGAATTAAATTAATGATAAGAAATTGTCCCACTCATGTTTTAAGTTTATGGATGATTATACAAAATTTCTATGCGGGACTAAATTTTGTTTCTAGAAATATTATAGACTCTGTTGCGGGTGAAACCTTTGTGGAAATCGCACTAGGATAAGCTACAAAACTCCTAGATAATATTATGGAAAATTACTCTCAATGGCATACCGAAAGAGCTCCAATTGGTAAGATGGTAAATTGAGTGATAAAAATGGGCGCTTTCATTAAATTGGTTGCTTGTAAGAATGCTCATATTGATCCTAATGATGTGCCATGATGAAGAGATATTAAAATGATTGGTGTCACACCCATAGAATGTTTATTTAGTAATATAAAACTTGATGAAAAAGGGGCTGAAGAAGAGTCAACTTTAGCTAGGTGTACCAATTGTTCGGAGGGTGACAATCTTAATGATAAAATGATAAAAGTGGGTTTAGAGAGGTTCAAACTTTAAATAGTGATGTACCCACTACTTTGGATTACAAGGAATTTAATTACGATAGTTGTTATTTAATTGAATGTATTTCCTTGTTGCAATCCATGATAAATTCACCCAATGCTTATGGATAAAATAAAGCTTTTACTAAACATATTGTAGAAGCCATGATGAAAGCTTTAGAAGAAAAGCTAGAGTTGGGGATTTCAATACCTAGGAACTTATATAATGAATGGGAACCTACTATTAAAATAAATATTAAAAATTATGAGTGCAATGCTTTACGTGATCTAGGTGCTAGCGTTCTACTTACCAAAATCTTTATGTGATGTGCCAGGCCTTCATGATTTGGATGAATGTTCCCTTAATTTGCACTTAGTGGATTCAACTATTAAGAAACCATTGGGTAGAATAAATGATGTGTTTATTCTTGCTAATAAAAATTATGTGCCCATTGATTTCATTGTGCTTGATATTGAATGCAATCTGTCGTGTCCTATAATACTTGGTAGGACTTTCCTACGTACCATAGGTGCTATTGTTGATATGAAAGAAGGTAATGTAAGATTTCAATATCCATTAAAGAAAGTGTCGTGGAATTGTCACGGCAGATGACCTTAGTGTCGGGACTTAGTCACGAGGCCAACGATCTATGTGGTAGCTTGAAGGGGTTGATCGGGACGAGAAATGCAACACGCAAGACAAGGACTTAGACAGCTTCGGGCCCCGGGAAACATCATCTGGTAATAACCCTACATGTTGTTTGTGGCTAGGTCTCATTATGATCATGAGAGAGTCGCCGGTAAGCCGGCTCTTTGTGTCTAGCCCTAGAGATTGTTCTTGTCCCCCCCCCCCTTTGGGGATCCCTGCCCCTCTTTATATAAGTTAGAGGGGCGGGTTACATGTGGAGTCCTAGTAGGACTAGGACTAGCCTATCTTCTACTACAAGCCGGATACAAGTCTGGGTCTTGATTCCTTGTAAGGGAAATATTCCTTACACCTTTCTTCTTAAGTCGGCTCACCATCACATGAACCGGCCTACTGGGCCTTGGGCCTTGTCGTCCGTTTGACCCGCCCGCCGGGTCTCCAGTGAGCCATAATGTCCAGGCGGGTTATGTGTAAACCGCTATGTCTAGGCAGATCGCCAGTGAGTCGCCTAGCTTCAGCCGGGTCTTCTGGTGAATCGCCAAGTCCGGCCGGGTCATACCGCGGGGTATATCCCCGACATTAGCCCCCAGTTTAACTTGGATTTATCCATGTTAAACTGATCCTGCAAAATAAACACCAGAACGAACTTTGACAGGTTGTGCTCTGGGTTAAAAATTCTTCTGAGACAGGATCTGATTACTCTTAAGTCCAACTGTCATTTCCTTCATCTAGAAAATCCGGGTCAAATAAGCTAGCTTCATACTCAATTTGCTAATGTTGGTTTCTCACAGAAAAATATTGTGAAGAATAATCCACTTGAGTCGGCTTCCAAGGCGCCGGGTTAAATAATTTTGGTCTTCAAATACCTATCTGATATTCAGCCGGCTTGAAGATGTAAAACTTGCCGGTTTATCATTACCAAAAACTGCCTGATTATAAAACAGACGATGCCGGGCCATAATTGTTGTTGACACCGGTTTATGTAATTGATCCTCCTGATTTGCTCAAAACTGATAATTTGAAGATTTTTCTCCCTTATATCCATATTACCTGTAGCCCCCAAGTCTTGAGCAAAACAAAGTGACGGTTTAAGACTTGCTCCAATAAATGTTGCAACCTTTAAGAAACCCGGTTTATTCATCTCAATCATATAAACTGAATATTCTACATATGTAGCCCCCAAGTGTCGGGTCATTATGCAATAATGAGCAGGGACTTTGTAGATATAACCATGTAAATTTGAACAGCAATGTGTAGCCCCCAAGGGCCGGCTTAGTAAGATAATACTAAGCTGGGACTTTGTATATAATTGATAATAACATCATATAATATAGTCTCCACCATGGGGCTTGAACCCACGTCCACAAGGTTAAGAGCTTTGTACTCCACCAACTAAATAGTGGACTGTTCAATATAATGGATTAATGCTTGTGCACCTTGAATTTTTGACAGGAGCAATTGGTAGCCCCCAAGGGCCAACTCATTCAGAATGTGATGAGTCGGGTCTTCAATAAGTTGAGCAAAAAATGACTTTGCATTAGCCCCCAAGTGCCATGGTGCATGCTGGCAGTGACATGGGACTGGCATAGTTGATATAATCCCAATCTGAATAATATAGCCCCCAAGTGCCGGGTCGTAAGCCTGCAGCGACTCGGGACTATTCCTTCCATTGTAGAATAAATCATATCCATTGATAAAAATAATAGCCGTTATGCTAAAGCGACTTTGAAAACCTCAATCATAGCAATCGGTTATTGATAATCACAATAGAAATCCAGCCATGTTGGCTATTCGAGATTTGAATAATATAATCCGGTATGAAAACCTCAATCATCAATGTCATCATGAAAATCCAGCCAGTTTGGCTATTAAAGGTTTGAATACCTCATCTGTTGACAAGCAAATTCGGAGTTTAAAGACTTGGCGGCTCTTGGCCGATGGCGACTTAATACGCCTCCATTGTAAGATGGAATTTTTATAACCCTGCGGCTTATAGCCTTTGAGAAAAATCCAGAACAGATCATCATTTTGAAGCATGAAATTTGGTAATGAGCTTGAACTTAATCTTTTATATGTCATATTTCTGCAAATCCTGCAAAGAGTCTAAACAACATATGCCCTGGCGACTTAACGTCAAAAACCAGGGCGAGTAACCACCCAAATGTATTCTTATCCTGCACACAAGTAGATCACAAGATCCCTATGATCCTTTGAATGATACTGCCGGCTTATGCGACCCGGACAGTGAAGTTGATAACTCAACTCTGTAAGAGCCGTCACATATGATATTTGTGACAGCTCAAATACTTGCGATTGTATAAAAACAGATAAAAATTTTGAGGCTTCTGATTCGAATACGATTAGTAAACCATTCCAAAGGGGTTAATCTAAGATTCGAATACGATCATATAGCCCCCAGTGGAGTTGACGTTGCCGATCAAAGTGGGTATCGACAACTATGTTCTCTTTGGTTCGAATACGACCTATGTTTGAACAGGTAGCCCCCAAATGACCTTAAGAGTTGTTTAGCGACGCTGATTCGAACACGATCCACGTCGATTCCCAAAGGGGTTGAGCTATGATTTGGATACGATCAAGAAGCCCCCAAGTAGGTTCAGCAGTTTGCTAATCAAAAGGGTATCAACAGCTATGTTCTCTTTGGTTCGAATACGACCTATGTTTGAACAGGAAGCCCCCAAGTGACCATAAGAGTTGTTTAGCGACGCTGATTCGAATACGATCCACGTCGATTCCCAAAGGGGTTGAGCTATGATTCGGATACGATCAAGAAGCCCCCAAGTAGGTTCAACAGTTTGCTAATCAAAAGGGTATCGACAGCTGTGTTCTCTTTGGTTCGAATACGACCTATGTTTGAACAAGAAGCCCCCAAGTGACCATATAAGTTTTGGCATTGCGCCGATCAAGAGGGTACTGATGGCTATACTTGATGAGTAGGAAGCCCCCAAGTGACCATAATAAGATAAGCCGTAAAGCGGGATACCCATGTTTGAACCACGCATCATGGCAGCAAGTTCTTTTTGGCAACTTTTACTTTGTCTGAAAACTCGAACTTTGCGAGAGATTAATTCTTTTTGAACCGGAACTTTAAACCGGATTTGAAAGCTTCAAAATTTTGTGAGGGACAAATTTACCGTGAGCCGGATTTTGAACCGGATTTGAGAGCTTCAATGCTTTGTGAGAGAAAAATGTCTCTTGAGCCGGATTTTAAACCAGAGTCCTTACTTTGAGCCAGAAATCTTCTGACGGCTTTTAAATTTTCATCGATCTAGCAGTAATCTCCGGGGCCGGGTTATTTTTCCTTTCAATGATCTTGAATTTATTGAAGCCTGCTAATTTTGCCGAGTCATATCATTGTAGCCCCCGAGTCTCAAGACGACTTGAGGAGTTGGCTTGAGATTCTCCATGATTAACCGTGATATAGACCGGTTTGAATCCTGCATGGGACAACTTGCAAACCAAAGTAATTGCTCTTTTGAAGAAAATAATATGTAATATAAAATATATTGGATGGATTTCACCTGATATGTTAGGCTAGTGATTATCCACAGAAGGTTGAGGTGATTGCGGCGGGTTATAAATGATCCCGTATGAGCCGTGTCAGCAACTCGGCCAATGGTTCCTTCCAACTGGCTGTTTGAAGTTAACCAAACCGTAGTGCCGGCGACTTGTGCACCTATCCATTGAGCCATCCAGTGCAGACGGTGGTTGATAATATATGATAATTTGCCTCCAATTTGTTGGAAGAGAAACCGGGCTTCCCAAGTAGTGACTTGCTCATACTCAATAAACAGCTCATCCAGAAAAATGCGGCCCGGTGTGTTGATGTAGACCAGGCCGCGAGAGACGGACCGTAAAAACGACCGCAACATCAAAGGCGGCTCAGACAGATGAATCAATCGTAGTGCTGTAAACCGGTGCGGGCGGGTAATTTGTCCTCCTTGTTGTAAGCCGGCGTGGTCGTAAGAGACGGCCACGGTGTTATAAGCCGGCGTGGTCGCGAGAGACGGCCACAACGTTGTAAGGTGGCGCGGTCACGAGAGACGGCCACGGCCTTATAAGCCGGTGCGGGAGTCCGTTGAGTAACGACGACCACTTGTGCCAAAAGATGTTGGCGTGCCTCCACCTCCGCGGCATAATATCACTTTTTGTCATAAATAATTGCCCTGCATAAACAATATTGCAGACCAAGGCAAAGATAAACTTGTTCTTTGACAAAAACAACATGTGATAATAAAACAAACTTGGATGGATATCACCTGATTTGTTTAGGCCGAAAATAATCCGCCATGAAGTTGATGATCCCTAGGTGAAACTGAAATCCCTCACGGGTGAATCGGCCGCGGGAACAAACAGATAAACCGGCCATGGCGTTTGTAAGCCGGTGCGGACGAGCAAGTTGTCCTCCATGTTGTAAGCCGGTGAGGACGCGTGAACCGGCCGCGAGGGCGGACGGGCGAGTCGTCCGTGGCATTGCAAGGTGGTGCTCTCGGGCGAGCCGGTCGGCGCGTTGATGTAAACCGGACCGCAGGGGCGATGGCTGTATATAACAACACTCTAGGCAGAGTGGTTGTTTTCAAAAAATTAATAAATATTGATAAAAGTAAACTGGATGGATATCACCTAGTATTTTTTGCCGGATGCTGGCGCTGGATAATGCATAGTGCTGTTTTTGTTTTTTTTTTACAAAAGAGTTAATTGGTTCTGTGTCTTCTAGTGCCTGAGCTCTCCACATAACCCGGCCGGCACTTTTTGAGCCGGAATTTTTGGAACCAGAACTTCTTGATAATCCGGCTGGAACCTTTGATAACCCGGAACGTTTTTTACCGGAACCTCTTGATAATCCGGTCGGAACTTTTGATAATCCGGAACTTTTGTACCGGAACCTCTTGATAATCCGGCCGGAACTTTTGATAATCCGGAACTTTTGAACCGGAACCTCTTGATAATCCGGCCGGAACTTTTGACAATCCGGAACTTTTGAACCGGAACCTCTTGATAATCCGCCGGAACTTTTTTGATAATCCGGAACTTTTGAACCGGAACCTCTTGGTAATCCGGAACTTTTCTGTAGCCTAAGTCGGAACTCTTTGATGACTCGGACGGAACCTTTCGGCGATTCGGCTGGAACCCTTCGTCTATTGGACCGAACTTTTCGTCGAGGCGATCGGAACTCTTTGGTGATTCAGACGGAACCTTTCGTCGAGGCGGTCGGAACCATTCGCCGATTCAGACGGAACCTTTCGTCGAGGCGGTCGTAACTTCTCCCGATTTAGACGGAACCTTTCGTCGAGGCGGTCGGAACTTTTTCGGCGATTTCGACGGAACCTTTCGTCAAGGCGGTCGGAACTTTTTCGGTGAGCCAGCTGGAACTCTCCGACAAGTCGACCGGAACTTTTTCAATAAGCTGGGCGGAGCTTCTCGATCCCTGGGATAGCGCCCTTCAAGAACTCAACACCACCGTGCGCGAGCCCCACGATGGGCACCAACTATCGTGGAATTGTCACGGCAGATGTCCTTAGTGTCAGGACTTAGTCACGAGGCCAACGCATCTATGTGGTAGCTTGAAAGGGGTTGATCGAGACGAGAAACACAACACGCAAGACAAGGATTTAGATAGCTTCGGGCCCCGGGAAACATCATCCGGTAATAACCCTACATGCTGTTTGTGGCTAGGTCTCATTATGATCATGAGAGAGTCGCCGGTAAGCCGGCTCTTTGTGTCTAGCCCTAGAGATTGTTCTTGTTCCCCCCCCCCCCTTTGGGGAGCCCTGCCCCTCTTTATATAAGTTAGAGGGGCGGGTTACATGTGGAGTCATAGTAGGACTAGGACTAGCCTATCTTCTACTACAAGCCGGATACAAGTCCGGGTCTTGATTCCTTGTAAGGGAAATATTCCTTACACCTTTCTTCTTAAGTCAGCTCACCATCACATGAACCGGCCTACTGGGCCTAGGGCCTTGTCGTCCGTTTGACCCGCCCGCCGGGTCTCCAGTGAGTCACAATGTCCAGGCGGGTTATATGTAAACCGCTATGTCCACGCAGATCGCCAGTGAGTCGCCTAGCTTCAGCTGGGTCTTCTGGTGAATCGCCAAGTCCGGCCGGGTCATAACTCCGACCGGGTCATACCGTGGGGTATATCCCCGACAGAAAGGAAAGGAACTTTTCCATAGAAAGATAATTAAGCAAAAATATGAATCAATTATGAGGGTCACCTAGCTATGGGTTGAAAACTAAAGATGACAATACTTGAAACTATGCATTACGCCTAGCTAAGGGCATAAAACAATGGCGCTTGTTGGGAGGCAACCAAATAGTTATATTTATTTTCCCTTTTCCTTTCTGTTTTTTAGTGTGGACACAATTATGCTACTGTTATGATTGTCTTTTTGTATTTTAATTACTGTTTGTACAAGTAAAGACTTTGGGATGATTTGGTTGATAGTTGATTTGATTCTGTGAAAAAACTGAAACTTTTGCACCAACTAGCAGAATTGTTCAAATTCACTGGAATATGATAAAATTTTGGTTTTTTACACGTGATTGATATACAAATTTCCCATGTTGTCCTTTTTTTAGATTTTTGGAGTTACAGAAGTATGTCATTTGTTCAGATCATTTTAGACTGTTCTGTTTTTGATAGATTCTGTTTTCGTTGCATGGTTCGCTTGTTTTAATGAATCTATGGATTGTATCGGGTGGGCGGGGGTATAACTCATGAAGAAGTTAGAATACAACATGGATTATGTAATAATAAAATATGAATGGGTTTACAATAGTACCTAAAGTTTATGATTGGCTTGTTATACTAACGGATCTCACGAGGTTTCTGTTGAGTTTTTGTGTGTTGAAGTTTTCAAGTTTTGGGTGAGATCACGATGGATGAAGGAATAAGGAGCGGCAAGACCCTAGGTTTGGGGATGCCCAAGGAACCCCAATGTAATATTGAAGGACAACCAAGCGTCTAAGCTTGGGTATGCCCCGGATGGCAACCCCTCTTTCATCTACAGTCCATTAGTTTATTACTTGAAGCTATATTTTTATTCATCACATGATATGAGTTTTGCTTGGAGCGTCATGTATTATATGAGTCTTTACTTTGTTTGCTTTGACACAATCATCTTTGCTACACACACCTTTTCAGAGGGACACACATTTATCATGATTTGTTAGAATACTCTTTGTACTTCACTTATATCTTTTAAGCTATGTTGGGGAAATAATCCCGAGGTATGACCCGCCTAGGAGGGGCCGGGTTATACCGTTGGCGACTTAACATGAAGAAGGCCCAAGAAGGCCTAATAAGATGAAGCAGGAAGACGGTGGCTCAAGAGGCGGGCCTGGTGATGGCCCAAGACCCGAAAGTGTAAGACGCCCGATGATGACTTGCCTGGTAAGGCAAGGCGACTTAGAAACCGAGATGGTCATGTTGTGTGATCCGGCTCGGTCTCTCGTAAGCCCCGGGGCCTCAACCTGTGTATATAAAGGTGAGACTCGACGGCGGGTTAACTCAAGAAACAACCAATCGATAGCTAGGTCGAGCGTGATAGCTCCCTTGTAATCGATACCCAAGCAATACGAAACACGAGCAGCAGTAGGCTTTTACCTCATTAAGAGGGGCCGAACCTGGGTAAACCTCGTGTCCTTTGTCCCGTTCAACCCCTTTGAGCCAACCTACATTGCGATGGCTCCACACCTAAGTCCTTTCACAAGGGCATCTGCCCTGTTAAGTCCACAATAGTTGGCGCCCGCCTTGGGGCCAAAGTACGCTAGTTTTGAGTTCTTGAAGGAAAACTTCTCAGGGATCAAAGGATACACTGTGGGCCGGATGACTAAGAGTCGCCGCGGCAAGATCCACATCGACGATGCTGGCTGGGGAACCGAGATAGACTCAGTCGAGTATGAGTACCGGGTCCCCTTTGGCGGAATCCACATCTTCATCGGCAAGATCGGCGAGTCAGAGCCTGAACCGAACACCTACACTGACATCATCGAGACGGCTCAGTGTATGCGACCCTCCAGGGTTCAACTCGGCCGAAGCGTGTTTTGCTGGCCTTGTTCATGGGGCGGATCTTGAGGAAGGTTCTGCATCTGGTGGAGACAAGGCCATCTATTTAGGTGATGAGTCCTCAACCGGATAAACCGAGTCAATCTATCAGCTTCGGGATGACGGGCTTGGGGGCTATTCCTTTGGTGATAGTATTACGGACCCTTATGAGCCGCTGAGCAGGGCTGCTATTTTTATGGCTGGTATGCAACTAGTTCTGAACTTGTCAACAACTGCTCCTATGACATCTGGTTGAACTGCTGCTGAGATAGCTGGAGCAAGCGGTTCAACTCGGCCGCCGGCTCAAGTTTTATCTGAGCTCTTGGGCACTTTGGCAACTCTGTTAGGTACAGAGGTGACTCCGGTGAATAAAGCACAGCATAATGCAGAAGTTGCAAAGGTACGAGATGAGGTGGCTAAGGCCCAGGAGGATCTTAATGCGGAGAATAACAGGATGGCCATGGAGCGAGCCTTGATGGAAGCCGAGTCACAATGGTTAAAGGCGGAAGCTTTTCGCCTAAGTCCGGATCAGAATGTGTCCAATGATATTCTTCGAAGGAGGCACCAGAGCCGCCTACCTTCGCAGTTTGAGGGACGGAATCTTTTTAACATGCCTGGGGCAGGAACGAGTAACCCGCCCGGTGTGGCCCAGGCTGCTGAGGCGCCAGGGACCAGAGCGGTGGCTCAACCTCGTTTACCAGACCCACCTCGTAGGGATATGACCCCACCTCAACGGGTTCCAAAACCCTTTGGCCATTATTCTAACCCAGTGGATAATATGATAGCAGCAGCTACACGGCTAGCGGCCATCCTGATCGAAGGCGAGTCTCCAGCTATGATAGAGACCCGAAACACTGTGGAGCTTCTTCAGACGGCTGTGGCACAGCAGGCGTCTTACTCATATAGTCATGAGCGAATTCACTCAACACCGCGCCAAAGTCAAAGTTACAGCCGACGCATTGAGTCACCGGCGGTTTCCAGCTACGAACAATGTCGTAACCCGCCTCATAATGATGACCCGCCTCGTGGGCCTAACCCGCACCAAGATGATAATATGATGAACAATGCTCAGGCCCTTCTGGATCAGGCTAGGGCCCATCGTGAGGAGGAATTGGCGGCTGATGTCTACTACACAACCTTCTTCTTGTAGACGTTGTTGGGCCTCCAAGTGCAGAGGTTTGTAGGATAGTAGCAAATTTCCCTCAAGTGGATGACCTAAGGTTTATCAATCCGTGGGAGGCGTAGGATGAAGATGGTCTCTCTCAAACAACCCTGCAACCAAATAACAAAGAGTCTCTTGTGTCCCCAACACACCCAATACAATGGTAAATTGTATAGGTGCACTAGTTCGGCGAAGAGATGGTGATACAAGTGCAATATGGATGGTAGATATAGGTTTTTGTAATCTGAAAATATAAAAACAGCGGTAGCAAGTGATAAAAGTGAGCAAAAACGGTATTGCAATGCTAGGAAACAAGGCCTAGGGATTATACTTTCACTAGTGCAAGTTCTCTCAACAATAATAACATAATTGGATCATATAACTATCCCTCAACATGCAACAAAGAGTCAGTCTAGAGTCACTAATAGCGGAGAACAAACGAAGAGATTATTGTAGGGTACGAAACCACCTCAAAGTTATCCTTTCTGATCGATCTATTCAAGAGTCCGTAGTAAAATAACGAGAAGTTATTCTTTCCATTCGATCTATCATAGAGTTCGTACTAGAATAACACCTTAAGACACAAATCAACCAAAACCCTAATGTCGCCTAGATACTCCAATGTCACCTCAAGTATCCATGGGTATGATTATACGATATGCATCACACAATCTCAGATTCATCTATTTAAACCAACACAAAGCACTTCAAAGAGTGCCCCAAAGTTTCTACTGGATAGTCAAGAAGAAAACGTGTGCCAACCCCTATGCATAAGTTCACAATGTTACAGAACCAACAAGTTGATCACCAAAACATACATCAAGTAGATCACGTGAATATCCCATTGTCACCACAGATAAGCGCATGCAAGACATACATCAAGTGTTCTCAAATCCTTAAAGACTCAATCCGATAAGATAACTTCAAAGGGAAATCTCAATCCATCACAAGAGAGTAGAGTGGGAGAAACATCATAAGATCCAACTATAATAGCAAAGCTCGCGATACATCAAGATCGTGCCAAATCAAGAACACGAGAGAGAGAGAGAGAGAGAGAGAGAGAGAGAGAGAGAGAGATCAAACACATAGCTACTGGTACATACCCTCAGCCCCGAGGGCGAACTACTCCCTCCTCGTCATGGAGAGCGCCGGGATGATGAAGATGGCCACCGGTGAGGGTTCCCCCCTCCGGCAGGGTGCCGGAACGGGTCTAGATTGGTTTTCGGTGGCTACAGAGGCTTGCGGAGGTGGAACTCCTGGTCTAGGTTATGTTCTGGGGGTTCTGTATATATAAGAGGTTTTGGCGTCGAGAACAAGTCAGGGGGGTCTCCGGGCTGTCCACGAGGTAGGGAGGCGCGCCCAGGGGGTGGGCGCGCCCCCACCCTCGTGGGCAGCCCGGGACTCTTCTGGCCCAACTCTTTTACTCCATGGCCTTCTTCTGGTCCAAAAATAAGTTCTGTGAAGTTTCAGGTCAATTGGACTCCATTTGGTTTTGCTTTTCTGCGATACTCAAAAACAAGGGGAAAACATAAAACTGGCACTGGGCTCTAGGTTAATAGGTTAGTCCAAAAAATCATATAAAATAGCATATAAAACATCCTAAATGGATAATATAATAGCATGGAACAATAAAAAAATTATAGATACGTTGGAGACGTATCAAGCATCCCCAAGCTTAATTCCTGCTCGTCCTCGAGTAGGTAAATGATGAAAACAGAATTTTTAATATGGAATGCTACCTAACATATTTATCAATGTAATCTTCTTTATTGTGGCAAGAATATTCAGATCCATAGGATTCAAGACAAAAGTTTAATATTGACATAAAAATAATAACGCTTCAAGCATACTAACCAAGCAATCATGTCTTCTCAAAATAACATGGCCAAAGAAAGCTTATCCCTACAAAATCATATAGTTTGGCTATGCTTCATTTTCATCACACAAAAATGCTCTCGTCATGCACAACCCCGATGACAAGCCAAGCAATTGTTTCATACTTTAGTAATCTCAAACTTTTTTCAACTTTCACGCAATACATGAGCGTGAGCCATGTACATAGCACTATGGGTGGAATAGAATATAATGATGGGGGTTGTGTGGAGAAGACAAAAAAAGGAGAAAGTCTCACATTGACGCGGCTAATCAACGGGCTAGGGACATGCCCATCAATTGATGTCAATGCAAGGAGTAGGGATTGCCATGCAATGGATGCACTAGAGCTATAAATGTATGAAAGCTCAATAAAATAAACTAAGTGGGTGTGCATCCAACTTGCTTGCTCACGAAGAACTAGGGCATTTGAGGAAGCCCATTTTTGGAATATACAAGCCAAGTTCTATAATGAAAAATTCCCACTGGTATATGAAAGTGACAAAACAAGAGACTCTCTATCATAAAGATCATGGTGCTACTTTGAAGCACAAGTGTGGAAAAAGGATAGTAGCATTGTCCCTTTTTATTTCTTTTTTTTCTCTTTTTTTGGGCCTTCTTTTTTTATTTGGCCTTTCTTTTTCTTTTTTATTTGGCCTTTCCTTTTTTATTTGGCCTTTCTTTCTTTTTTTCCTTTTTTTCATGGGACAATGCTCTATTAATGATGATCATCACACTTCTATTTATTTACAACTCAATGATTACAACTCGATACTAGAACAAAGTATGACTCTATATGAATGCCTCTGGCGGTGTACAGGGATATGCAATGAATCAAGAGCGACATGTATGAAAGAATTATGAGGGTGGCTTTGCCACAAATACGATGTCAACTACATGATCATGCAAGGCAATATGACAATGATGATGCGTGTCATAATAAACGGAATGGTGGAAAGTTGCATGGCAATATATCTCAGAATGGCTATGGAAATGCTATAATAGGTAGGTATGGTGGCTGTTTTGAGGAAGATATAAGGAGGTTTATGTGTGATAGAGCGTATCATATCACGGGTTTGGATGCACCGGCAAAGTTTGCACCAACTCTCGAGGTGAGAAAGGGCAATACGGTACCGAATAGGCTAGCAATGATGGAAAGGTGAGAGTGCGTATAATCCATGGACTCAACATTAGTCATAAAGAACTCACATACTTATTGCAAAAATCTACAAGTCATCAAAAACCAAGCATTACGCGCATGCTCCTAGGGGGATAGATTGGTAGGAAAAGACCATCGCTCGTCCCCGACCGCCACTCATAAGGATGACAATCAAAGAACACCTCATGTTTCAAATTTGTCACACAACGTTTACCATACGTGCATGCTACGGGACTTGAAAACTTCAACACAAGTATTTCTCAAATTCACAATTACTCAACTAGCACAACTCTAATATTACCGTCTTCATATCTCAAAACAATCATCAAGTATCAAACTTCTCATAGTATTCAATGCACTGTATATGGAAGTTTTTATTATACCCATCTTGGATGCCTATCATATTAGGACTAAATTCATAACCAAAGCAAATTACCATGCTGTTTAGGACTCTCAAAATAATATAAGTGAAGCATTAGAGTTCGTCTATTTCTTCAAAATAAAACCACCGCCGTGCTCTAAAAGGATATAAGTGAAGCAGTAGAGCAAATGACAAACTACTCCGAAAGATATAAGTGAAGATCAATGAGTAGTCGAATAATTATGCGACTATGTGGAGACTATCTAACATTTAAGAATTTCAGATCTTGGTATTTTATTCAAACATCAAGCAAAACAAAAGAAAATAAAATGACACTCCAAGCAAAACACATATCATGTGGTGAATAAAAATATAGCTCCAAGTAAAGTTACCGATGAACGAAGACGAAAGAGGGGATGCCTTCCGGGGCATCCCCAAGCTTAGGCTCTTGGTTATCCTTTAATATTACCTTGGAGTGCCTTGGGCATCCCCGAGCTTAGTCTCTTGCCACTCCTTATTCTGTAGTCCATCAAATCTTTACCCAAAACTTGAAAACATCACAACACAAAACTCAACAGAAAACTCGTAAGCTCCGTTAGTATAAGAAAAAAAAATCACCACTTAGGTACTGTTGTGAATTCATTCTAACTTCATATTGGTGTAACATCTACTGTATTACAACTAATCTATGGTTCATACCCTCCGATACTACTCATAGATTCATCAATATAAGCTAACAACACATAGAAAACAGAATCTGTCAAAAACAGAACAGTCTGTGGTAATCTGTATCAAACGTATACTTATGGAACTCCAAACTTTTTGAAATAAATTTCTGGACCTGAGGAATTTTTATATTAATCATCTGCAAAAAGAATCAACCTAAAAGCACTCTCCAGTAAAACATGGCAGCTAATCTCGTGAGCGCTAAAGTTTCTGTTTTTTACAGCATGATCGCAAAGACTTCACCCAAGTCTTCCCAAAGTATCTACTTGGCACAAACAATAATTAAAACATAAAACCACATATAACCAGAGGCTATATGAATTATTTATTTCTAAACAGAAGCAAAAATCAAAGAACAAAAACAAATTTGGGTTGCCTCCCAACAAGCGCTAACGTTTAACGCCCCTAGCTAGGCATGATGATTTCAATGAAGCTCACATAAAAGATAAGAATTGAAACATAAAGAGAGCATCATAAAGAATATGACTAACACATTTAAGTCTAACCCACTTCCTATGCATAGGTATTTTGTGAGCAAAAAACTTATGGGAACAATAATCAACTAGCATGGGAAGGCAAAACAAGCATAACTTCAAAACTTTAAGCACATAGAGAGGAAACTTGATATTATTGCAATTACTACAAGCATATGTTCCTCCCTCATAATAATTTTCAGTAGCATCATGAATAAATTCAACAATATAACCATCACATAAAGCATTCTTTTCATGATCTACAAGCATATAATTTTTATTACTCTCCACATAAGCAAATTTCTTCTCATGAATAGTAGTGGGAGCAAACTCAACAAAATAACTATCATGTGAGGCATAATCCAATTGAAAATTAAAATCAAGATGACAATTTTCATGGTTATCATTGTTCTTTATAGCATACATGTCATCACAATAATCATCATAGATAGCGACTTTGTTCTTATAATCAATTGGGACCTCTTCCGAAATAGTGGATTCATCACTAAATAAAGTCATGACCTCTCCAAATCCACTTCCATAATTATCACAATCATATTAAACACCCTCCAAAATAGTGGGATCATTACTTCCTAAAGTTGACACTCTTCCAAACCCACTTTCATCAATATAATCATCATAAATAGGAGGCATGCTATCATCATAATAAATTTGCTCATCAAGACTTGGGGGACAAAAAATATCAACTTCATCAAGCATAGCATCCCCAAGCTTGTGGCTTTGCATATCGTTAGCATCATGGATATTCAAGGAATTCATACTAACAACATTGCAATCATGCTCATCATTCACATATTTTATGCCAAGCATTCTATGTAATTCTTCTTCTAGTACTTGAGCACAATTTTCCTTCCCATCATTTTCACGAAAGATATTAAAAAGATGAAGCATATGAGGCACCCTCAATTCCATTTTTTGTAGTTTTCTTCTATAGAATAGACTAGTGATAAAACAAGAAACAAAAAGATTCGATTGCAAGATCTAAAGATATACCTTCAAGCGCTAACCTCCCCAGCAACAGCGCCAGAAACTGCTTGATGTCTACTACACAACCTTCTTCTTGTAGACGTTGCTGGGCCTCCAAGTGCAGAGGTTTGTAGGACAGTAGCAAATTTCCCTCAAGTGGATGACCTAAGGTTTATCAATCCGTGGGAGGCGTAGGATGAAGATGGTCTCTCTCAAACAACCCTGCAACCAAATAACAAAGAGTCCCTTGTGTACCCAACACACCCAATACAATGGTAAATTGTATAGGTGCACTAGTTCGGCGAAGAGATGGTGATACAAGTGCTATATGGATGGTAGATATAGGTTTTGTAATCTGAAAATATAAAAACAGTAAGGTAGCAAGTGATAAAATTGAGCACAAACGGTATTGCAATGCTAGGAAACAAGGCCTAGGGTTCATACTTTCACTAGTGCAAGTTCCCTCAACAATAATAACATAATTGGATCATATAACTATCCCTCAACATGCAACAAAGAGTCACTCCAAAGTTACCAATAGCGGATAACAAACGAAGAGATTATTGTAGGGTACGAAACCACCTCAAAGTTATCCTTTCTGATCGATCTATTCAAGAGTCCGTAGTAAAATAACAAGAAGCTATTCATTCTGTTCGATCTATCATCACTACAAAAAAAAGACACATCCGTGACATTTTGGGCCGAACGAAAATCTTTTCTGTCGTACTTATGACACTTCTATGACGATAATTGTGACAAAACCCGGTATCATCATAGATGTGGTGGGGTCCTACTTCTATGACAAAAAATCATGAAAGAAAATGGGTTTTCGTCCTGGGCGGGCCGGAGATGCAGCTGCATGACATTCTTTGGGCCGTCCATGACGGAAAAAAACCATGGTAGAAGCGAGGGCGCGGAAAATATCGGGGAGTCCCCGGTTACGGTGGGTGGTCGGGGGTCGAGCGATGCGTGTTTCTCTCATACGTACGCGCGTGTGTGCGAGGCGTTGGGCTCTAACTGAACCCAAGCGAGGCGTTGGGCTCTAACTGAACCCGAGCGATTGCACTGCAGGCTAAGCATTACTGAACCCGAGCAATCGATCGATGGCTGTTAACTGAACCCGGTCGAGCGATTCCTTCGCTACTACTGCTAACTGAAGCCGATCAATGTTGTCTCTGGATGAACAGTGAGCGTTGCAGGGGGGGTGGATGAACAGTTCTTGGTGGGGGTGGATGAACAGGACCCCGTGGCGTTGCCTCTGGATGAACAGTGAGCGTTGCTGGGGGTTTGGATGTACAGTTCCCGGTGGGGGTGGATGAGCAAGACCCCGATCGTTCGAGCCGGTTGGGGCTGGATGAACCGGACCCCGTGGAGGGCAGGATGAACAGTAGACGGTGGAGGGCAGGATGAACAGTAGCCCATGGAGGGGTGGTTGAACAGGAGCCCGTGGAGAGGGCTAGTTGAACAGTAGTGGTGGAGTAGCGCACGGTGGAGGCTGGATGAATAGGAGCCCGTGGATGAACAGTCGGAGGTGGAGGCTGGAGGAGGTCGACGGTGGATAAACAGTAGCACGTGGAGGCTGGAGGGGGTCGACGGTGGAGATGAACAGTATCCCGTGGAGTCCCGTTTTGCGGTACGCCACACCCCTCCCGATGAACAGGACCCCCGTTTCGACCGTAGCGGTCCAACACAAGTCCATTTCCTCCGTTTTGCGGTACGCCAGACCCCTCCTGATTGACAGGGCCCCCGTTACGACCGTAGGAGGTCCGTTTCCTCCGTTTTGCGATATGCGAGACCCCTCCCGATGAACAGGATCCCGTTTCGAACATGGCCGGTCGAACACAAGGCTATTTCCTCCGTTCTGCGGTACACCAGGCCTCGTTTCCATCGGCTGTTCCGTCCAAGCCCTCCCGATGAACACGACGACGCATTCCGTTCCGACCCAACCGGTTGGCTCCCCATGAACACGACGACGGTGCTGTTTCTCCGTTTCGACCCAGCCATGTACATGAGCCCTGGCCATACGTGACGCTGCAGTAGGCGTTGAGAGACCCGCCCGTATGTACGCGACGCGTGTCAGATTTATTTTCTTGCACCCTGGCCGATGTACGTACGTGTACATGCTACGTGCGCGCCTCTACTACGACACGTGCGCGCCTCTACATCGACCAGTATGTACGTACACGTTCGCGACCAGAATGAAAACGCTACGTACTCTTCGACCAGGTGGGTCCCGACTGTCAGGCACTTCCTTGCGTTCGAAGATGTAGCTGGTGGGTCCCAGCAGTCAGGGGTAAATGTTTTTTTCATGAAATACGATGGCCCGTAGGGTGGGTCCCTGCTGTCAGGTGGGGGAATAATTATTTTGCACGTAATAAGGAGGCACTTACTTGCCGCGGCTGTGGACCCAGCTGTCAGCCTCTCCACGTACAGTCCATGTCCGATGGAAGCCGTTCCTTGACCACGTTGACCACGCTGCGCCGAGAGCACCAGGGCGATGGACGATGGCGAGGCCTAGGAAGGGGACGACGCGGAGCCGGGGAAGATGCGGCAGTTGATGCCCACGTGTAGAGGAGTATGAGGGTTCACTGTTTCGCTACGGTGTGAGGGTGCCGTCGTCGCAGAATAACAGGAGGTGTGTGTGAGTAGATGGATGGCCTGGCCAGCGGTGGGAGTAGTAGGGGGCGGTGAGGCCTCCACCGCATCTCAGCCGGCCATTGGAAGCAGGAGCACGAGGCACGACCGGTGCTGCTTTGGGCGGCTGGAGCAAGAAGACCAGAGGTTGAAGTAGCACTACGGCCGTTGGATGGACATCGTACGGTCACTGGAGCTAGAATCGTGCATATTGACTAAGTGACAAAGCCCTCCGTCCCCGTCAACTTAGTAGGCCCACAAGTCAGCCTGCCACTGTACTAGGTCCTAGCTAGCAGGGGGTATTCATTTTTTTTGTGCGTAATAAGGAGGCACTTCCTGGCGTGCGAAGATATAGCTGGTGGGTCCAAGCTGTCAGCGGAGGTAACGTTATTTTCGTGAAATACAGAGGCCCTTTCAGTGGGCCCCAGATGTCAGGTGGAGGAATCATTATTTTGCTCGTAATAAGGAGGCATTTCCTTGCGTGCGGCCATGGACCCAGCTGTCAGCCTCTCCACGTACAGTCCACTTCAGATGCATGTCAGTCGTTGACCATGTTGACCAGGCTGCACCGAGAGCACCAGGGCGGTGGACGACGACGAGGCCTAGGAAGGGAACGACACGGAGCCAGGGAAGACTCGACATTTGTTTCCCACGTGGAGCGGAGTACGATGTACGAGGGTTTACTAATTCGTCTGCCGTCGCTGGAGAATAATAGCAGGTGTGGGTGAGTAGAGGGATGGCTAGGCCAACGATTGGAGTACGGTGGGGCGGTGAGGCATGTGCGGCAGCACAGCCAGCCGTCGGGAGGAGGGAGCAAGCAGTCCTGCCGGCGCTTGTTTGAGCGGCTGGAGCAGGAAGAGCAGAGATTGAAGAAGCACGACGGCCGTTGGATGGACATCCAACAGTCACTGCTTGTGCGTCAACCTTTTTTTTAGGAAAGCCTCAAATCTGTGGAAAACATCATACATCCCATTTGCCATTATTTATAATAATTTACAGCCCATTTGTTAATTCCTAAGGTTTTTTTTGGAGCCCATATTCTTTTTGTTAGCATTACAGCCCATATTGTGGCCACGGTTAAAAAATTACGAAATTTTGCATATTTCCGTGCGGTCCGAACTGTTTTTAATCCTGAAACTTCGAGTCACATTCAAACTGATTTTAAAAATAAATATATATCAATATAAAATCCAACAAATTGTCCACGCATAAAAATCAATGCAATTTAAAATCTCGAAATGAAAAAAAGAAATTTGAAACTAATTGCCGGTTTGATGTGTTTTATAAATGTACAGCCCATTTCTCATTACTGATAGGACATTTTCTCGGCCAACCGAATGAAGCTCTCCTCGTCTTGAAAGATTTGCAGCCCAACAGGCCTGACAAAGCGACTTACTTGGCAAATCACAAAAAAACTGGGTTGTGTCATGGACCCAGCTGTCAGCCTCTCCACGTACAGTACTCTTCCAATGGATGTCGGTCGTTGACCACATTGACCATGCCGCGCCGAGAGCACCAAGGCGGTGGACGACGGCGAGGCCTAGGAAGGGGACGACGCGGAGCTGGGGAAGACGCGGCAGTGGATGCCCACGCGGAGAGGAGTACGAGGGTTCACTGGTTCGACTGCAATGTGAGGCTGCCGTCCCCGCAGAATAACAGGGGGTGTGGTTGAGTGGAGGGATGGCCTGGCCAGCGGTGGGAGTAGTATGGGGGAGGTGAGGCCTCCACGGCAGCATAGCCGTCCACGGGAGGCAGGAGCAGGCGGCACGACCGGCGCTGCTTTGGGCGGCTGGAGGAAGAAGACCAGAGGTTAAAGAAGCACTATGGTCGTTGGATGGACATCGTACGGTCACTGGAGCTAGAATCGTTCATATTGACTAAGTTGACAAAGCCCTCTGTCCCCGTCAACTTAGTACGCCCACAAGTCAGCCACCCACCATGGTGGGTCCCAGCTAGCAGGGGGTATTCATTTTTTTGTGCATCATAAGGAGGCACTTCCTTGCGTGCGAAGATATAGCTGGTGGGTCCGAGCTGTCAGCGGGGGGAACGTTTTTTTTGTGAAATACAGAAGCCCTTCTCGTGGGTCCTAGCTGTCAGGTGGAGAAATCATTATTTTACGCGTAATAAGGAGGCATTTCCTTGCGTGCGGTCGTGCACCCAGCTGTCAGCCTCTCCATGTACAGTCCACTTCCGATGGATGTCGTTCAATGACCATGTTGACCAGGCCGCGCCGAGAGCACCAGGGCGGTGGACGATGGCGAGGCCTAGGAAGGGAACGGCACGGAGCCAGGGAAGACTCGTCTGCCGTCCCCGGAGAATAACAGCAGGTGTGGGTGAGTAGAGGGATGGCTAGGCCAGCGATGGGAGTACGGTGGGGCGGTGAGGCTGCAGGCAGCAAAACCAACCAGCCAAGGAGGAGGGAGCAGCAGTCCCGCCAAATATTGTTTGAGCGGTTGGAGCAGGAAAAGCAGAGATTGAAGAAGACGACACCGTTGGATGGACATCCAACAACATTTGCTCTCGTGTGCATTATTTCTAATAATGTACATCCCATTTGCTAATTCTTAAGAATTTTTTTGGAGCCCATCTTATTTTTGTTAGCATTACACCCCATATTGTGGCCACGGTTAAAAAGTATACGATTTTTTTTGCATATTTCAAAAGGTCAACTGTTTTAATCCCAAATATCGATTCACATTCAAACTATTTTGAAAAATAATTTATATAAATATAAAATCCAAATAATTTTCCACTCATAAAAATCAATGGAATTTAAAATCGTGTAATGAAAAAAAATTGAAACTAATTCCCGGTTTGATGTATTTTAAAAATGTACAGCCCATTTCTGGGCAAACTGAATGAAACTCTCCTCGTCTTGAAAGATTTGTAGCCCAGCAGGGCTGATAAAGCAAGTAGACCTCGTTTGGGTATTTCTTTTTAAAAAAACAGAACTGGGCTAGCCATTTTCAGCAAGAAAAAAACACAACTGGGCTTATAATGTGGTAAACATAAATAAAACCCTGGCTAGACGGGCCACAGCCCCCGCACAGCCCCGTTGTTACCCTGATCCATCGCTAAAACTAGTATAAATAACTGGTTGGGATTTGTTAGTTGTTACAATATTTCACTCTAAATTAAACGACTGGCAAGCCATTTGCCTTGCTTCAAAGAAAATATGACAGTCACAGCCGAGTTGAAAAGGGCAAGAACATCTAACTCTAGTTTACAAACTGTACAAAAGCACGAGGGTTAATTGTTCATCAGGTTTACAAAAAAATCCAGGTTGAAAAGGGCAACAACATCTAACTCCAACACTGTTTTTGGCAGTCACAGTCAAATGGATCGGTCAGGTCCATAGAATGAACATCCTGGGTCGTAAAATTTACTGGATTATGACCACAATATGTTGCAAATAGAAGCTCGACACGTTCAGAAGCTCTTTTGCCCACCCGAAACTCCTTTTTTTGCTCTTCCACATACCCATCCGTCAAAACCATGTTGCTGATAAACTTAAGCCTGATGGACAATAGTAACCACACATTCAGCAGGAAGAATGTGACGAATCTAGTGTTTGCACGGTTGGCTACATATCGTTCTAGCATTATTGTCTTCAACCGAATCTCATGAGAAGTGAGAAAATCCCGATGCTTACGAATCCACCGATTGGTTATAACTTTCTTACCCCGTCATGTTGCCTAAATAGACATGAAGATTGAAAACAGTTAAGGTCTAAAAAAAGAGTGTCGAAAGAGCATCGGTTAATTCTAGTACACTATATGCGGGCTTCCAATGTGCGTGAAATTATCACCTTTATATAGAACTTCTCCAGACATGGAAAGCATTGCAGCAAGCCAATAATCTTATTCAGATCAAAACTATTCATTTGGATATATAAGATCTTGACAGAATCCAGCACCATTGATAGACCATCCATGGAGAAACACTTCATTGAGCATAGAACATAATATTAGTACAAAATGTGTACTACAAGATGACATATAACTTATGCGCAGAAATTTAAAATGCAGCTTATGGTTACAAGTGTAGATGATAATGTAAAGTACCTGAAGAACTGTGGAGCCAAACACCATATTGAAATGAGCACAGAGATCATGTATTACACCCAAGGTCTCTAGTTTAGGCGCAGAGAGGACGGTTATTTGCAACGGTGAATAACTAGAATCAATGATCAACCTTTGAAGTGAAGGGGCATCTTGGATGATGAGCTGCCTTCCGTCAAAACAAATTCCAATTCTTACAAGGTTAGGCAACTTTATTTGGAGATAACCGATTCTAACTGTGAAAACAAGCACCAAGCACTCCAGGGCAGGGCAACTGGAGTGGATGATGTTGTGCAATGAGGCCTCCGATATACGAACCCGCACAAGTGAAAGTTTCTTCAGAAATGGGAGTCAAAGGTTTAGTACCAGATTGTCTGGTAGGTCGCACAGCGCAAAGGTGGCGGTGTGGAGAGAGGAGGAAAACCGCGAGATGGACATCAGTGCTGAGGGCACAGGTAGATGGCGTTCGGTATCTGGTAGGTGATTTCCAGGGGAATAGTAGAACTCAAGCAGCTATAGTTCTGTGAATTCACGGGATTTCAGCCTAGCGTCCACCATGCAGGGCATGGTATGCTTGCTCAGGTAGCATGACGGGATGCAGAGGCTTTGAACGGAGCCCTGGTGGGAGGAGATGATGGCTCTGTGGATTTCAAAATCATTGAAGAGAGATAGCTGACGACGGTCGAGATTAAGGGGCACGGCGCGCCATAGAGGGCCCCACCAAATTGAGAGGACTTGGGTGCGGTAGAAATCCTTGGTGGGGAGAAGCGAGATGATCTCCCCAAGGACGGCGTCCAAGAGATCGCTGATGCGGTCCACCCGAGATTCTACGGGTTCCTGGGATCCGGTGGGGGCGGGGTCACCGCTTCTCCCCGCGCTGCCGGGTGCGGGATCTACAACAGGCGTCACCGCTGGCGGGAGCCTCATCTTCTTGGCGCTGGGGTCAGCCGACTCCATTTTCCTCGAGGGCGTCGAGTCGCGCTCACGGATTTGAGCAGAGTAACGAATGACGAGCCTAGTTGTAGTGCAAGTGAAGAAGAAGGGGAGCTGGAGTTTTTCTGTAGTAGTGAGGAAGAAGGGGAGCTGGGGTTTTCTGTAGGAGTGAGGTGAGGAATTTGGGGGTACGAGTGGAGCGAGCTGACGTGAGGTGGGCGGGGGTGAGGAGGAAGAAGAACACATGTGCTTTTTGGGGGGTGTCTTTGGGTGTGGGTAGCGCCTCTCATTCAGTAAATATATGGACTTTTGAATTGATTTTACTATTTACTAGTGTGGATGGGCTGTTCTGTCTTGGGCCCAGAAAAAGAATTACTGCTAGTACAGTGGAGACACTCTACAGCTACCCAGAAAAACAATTACTACTAGTACAGAGGATACAATGCCGCTTCTGGCTCCTCCTAGGTCATCGAAACATCTCCCTCTACTGAATGTCATTATACTTTTGTTCACCGACATGCGGGCCATGCAGCGCGCGGGCCCAAATGCCATCCACCAAATTAGAAGGCATTATGCAGGCAGAGAGTCACCCCGGCCGTAGCGCGGCAATAACGAGCCGTCGTATCACAAAACCCCACCTCCCCACAGTCTAAGTTTGACGGACGAAGCAACCATCATTTCACTCTTCGCTGAATCCCTTCTCCTCACCGTCTTCAAGAAAGGCAACACTCGATCTGCCATCGTTCTTCTCTCCCAACGAAGGGAAGGTAAGCGGATCCATGATGTTGGTATATTTTTGTTCAGAAAAAAGAACTTCGCAAAGCAGAACGATCCTCACTCTCTTTTTGATTCATTGTCATTGCGATTGTGTTTGCCTTTCAAGTGGTCTCCTAGTATTCCTCGGTTTCATGATGGACCAAGGAGAACCAGGCAAAGATCTGCCGATATTGGAGCAGACGCGGAGGCTGATCCCCACGAGACGAGAGATCCAAGAAGATGGAGGCAGCCACCGAGCCGACCCAGATCGCCACGGCCACTACTGAGATGGTCAACGCCTGCTTGAGGTTACAGCCAGCGTGGCACTGCAGAGCAGTTTTCCCCTTCGAGGATGTGTCCCCCCACCGAGCTACCCTGGTGATTTTCTTCTTTGCCGATCTCGATTGTGGTTTTTCATCTAAGTATGTGGTGATGAATAATGCAAAATTTTATTAGCTTCAATGCCATGCTATACATAGTGGTTTAAATAACTTGTGTTTCTTATGCTGGAAAGTAATTCAGAATTTGTTTCTGTTTCAATTAGAGCCCTGATGCAGACATGGATTGTGTGGTTGTACATGTCACTCGCTATGAGGCGGATGACCTGAATATACGCACTGGGAAAACAGAGTTTTTAGGCTGTTGGATCCTGTAAGCCATTTGCGCTTATACCAATGAAGAGTTGTATTCCAGCCTCACTGTTGTCAGGCGTGTTGTCCAGGGTGTACTAAAGCACAAGAAGTTCAAAGCTACTCCTTTGTTTGTGGGGCATACTGTTCTTGTCAAGCTTACGCAGGAAGATGACGTGGCATGCCTCCACAAACAAGTTTATGAGTGGCAAGGCCACAAGGTTTTCTTCATGAAGGTTCATAGGATTGAGCTGTTGCTGGACGTCCTCGATGATGTTCATGGCAAGGTCCGTCTTGTGTCCATCCCAAATTAGATATAGGCATGAAATACTTGCCCCATCTAGTGTTTAATAGTAGTTTGGATTCTGTCTAATTATCCGAACCTTGCCTGTTATCGAGCCCTCTAGGGCTAGTATTCTGTTTGAATCCGTCTATGGGAACTGCTGCTACTTTTGTGTGCCCGTGAATCATCGTAATTGTTGCCGAAACAGATGCGTCCTCACTAGTTTTATCATACGAGCAGTGTGTGTTTTGATGAATAGAGTACTCGTTCGAGTACTGTGCGCCGACGTATACATAATTACTTGTAAACACTATTGGTGCTACCCCACTTGTAAGCAGTTGTGCAAAACACGACACATTGGCTCAGCTCGCTTCAACACTAGGCTATCAACCAGCTAACAATCAACAGTCTGCTGTCTGACATATAAGCAACTATGTATCTTGTTACAGTGGTTCATGCAGTTAACTGAGGCCACAATGTAAATTCCAAACGTTCACACGCTAGTCCAGCGTTGATGTGGAACACCCACATTAAACTCGGCTTCATAAAAAACTTGAAAAGCATAAGTTAAGCAATTTTATACATCTCAATGATTCATAGAACATAACAAACATATACTAGTTAATAGCAAAAGACAAAGTTGTGAGAAGGTTTACAAATCAGGAAAAAACAAGCAAGGCTTCTCTGAGCAAAGGGCCTCCCGGCGAGCTTAAATTTCCGGAGTTCACTCTGGTTTTTATTGTTGCCACCATCCGTGGTTAGGTTCTCTCATTCCAGAATAACCAATTATAATTGTGTTCTCAGCTAGAATGTTGAACTGAACCATGCAGTGTACTGACCAGCTGAAAGTGTTGTGCATTCCACTAAATTTAAGCGCCGCTATTTGCAGAAATAAGCAGACCACAATGCCTCTTGTCCGCGCACCTATCCCATAAACCTCTGTGCAGCCGTGCCAGCTTGTCCTCGGTCCATGGATGAACTGGAGGAAAGTGCATTCGTACTAGGATGCAGATGTTTTCGCTCGTCCTGCACTGCAATCAGGAAGTAAAACGTATGAATCAACTTATTTTAGATTGCGTTGGTCATTCTACCTAGTAACTACCAATGTAGGAATACCTGGAAGATGGGTGGTTAGACGACGGCACCGAGGGATAGCCATCTCATTTTGTGCAGTTCTACTAAAACTAAGGTGTGTGCTTTTGATTGCGCGGATAGAAACGATACGAAGACAGACATCCCGAAACGATATGGAGATAGACATCCCTGTTTGCACAAATACGAAATACGGCTATTTAAACAGTGACAGATATTTGCAGTGGCGTATGATTAACAGCATCATCTATTGTGTTATAATTGGCACTAGATTGATAGTATGAAAGTGTCCTTAAGTAAGTAGCATCACATCACATCAACACTGCCACTAGATTAACATGCAGAACAATAGAATTAGTATTACTGTCATGAGAGTAGCACATGGTCAGTAAATGTGCAATCAAATTTGTGCAGTTCCACTAGGATGAAGCAATGTTAGCAGTGTGAGATTTAAGTGTAACTGCAAAAACACAATTCATGGGAAATAAAGCAAGACGGAAGCACTTCATAAAATGGTGGTGGCATTGCTTCAATTTATCAACGGCACTAGACCATTACTTATAGTGACATTAGGTGGCATTGCTTAATGCTTTACATTAACGATAGCGATATGGGCGTAGGGACAGCAGAGGCATAAAGTGGTGAGGAAGATGTGGTTGCCGAGAGCGGCAAACACTCAGGCAACATGTCTGCATTTGTCCCATTTTTTATCTCCTCGGCGACATTTTCCTATGTGAGCACAGGAAATCTAGACCTGCTCATTCTCATTTGCGTTGTCCCGCTACACCCGTCACTTTCTTTCCTTTGTCAACCAAGAGATAGGTCCACTTCCCCCACCCTTCGCCATCCACCATGCTTTCTTCGTCTTTTCAACCAAGAGACCGGTTGGGTAGCCAGTATCTACTACTTTCCCCTGTTTCCTCTTAGAACCAAGTCCTAGATTCATGCTACAGCTTTCCCACTTTCTTCCCTATTTGAACCAACTCTTATAGTCGACTGTATGAACTAGCTTTACCTCTAATAATAGTAAAACTCTAGGTGGCTTTGGAATAGCGGACAGAAGTAGAAAAAGATCCACACGAAGCCAAGTGGGGAGCTGGGTGCTACGTCTTGAGCTTGCGTTGGTTTTCCCCGAAGAGGAGAGGATGATGCAGCACAGTAGCGTAAATATTTCCCTCAGTTTTTGAGAACCAAGGTATCAATCCAGTAGGAGGCCACGCACAAGTCCCTCGTACCTGCACAAAACGATAGCTACTCGCAACCAACGCGATTAGGGGTTGTCAATCCCTTCACGGTCACTTACGAGAGTGAGATCTGATAGAGATAATATTTTTAGTATTTTTAGTATAAAGATGCAAAGCAAAAAGTAAAAGAAAAGTAAAAGTAAAAACAAAGCAAGTATTAAAGCGATAGAAATTGATATGATGAGAATAGACCCGGGGGCCATAGGTTTCACTAGTGGCTTCTCTCAAGAGCATAAATATTCTATGGTGGGTGAACAAATTACTATTGAGCAATTGACAGAATTGAGCATAGTTATGAGTATATCTAGGTATGATCATGTATATAGGCATCACGTCCGTGACAAGTAGATCGAAACGATTCTGCATCTACTACTATTACTCCACTCATCGACCGCTATCCAGCATGCATCTAGAGTATTAAGTTAAAAAGAGAGTAACGCCTTAAGCAAGATGACATGATGTAGAGGAATAAATTCATGCAATATGATAAATACCCCATCTTGTTATCCTCGATGGAAACAATACAATACGTGCCTTGCAACCCTTTCATCACTTTGGTAAGGACACCGCAAGATTGAACCCAAAGCCATGCACTTCTCCCATTGCAAGAACTACCAATCTAGTTGGCCAAACCAAACGGATTATTCGAAGAGACTTGCAAAGATAACTCAATCATACATAAAAGAATTCAGAGAAGATTCAAATATTATTCATAGATAAGCTGGATCATAAACCCACAATTCATCGGTCTCAACAAACACCGCAAAAAGAAGATTACATCGAATAGATCTCCACGAGAGAGGGGGAGAACATTGTATTGAGATCCAAAAAGAGAGAAGAAGCCATCTAGCTACTAGCTATGGACCCGAATGTCTGAAGTAAACTACTCACACTTCATCGGAGAGGCTATGGTGTTGATGTAGAAGCCCTCCGTGGTGGATGCCCCTCCGCGAGCTCCTAACAGGCCCCAAGATGGGATCTCGTGGATACAGGAAGTTGCGGCGTGGAATTAGGTTTTGGCTCCTGTTCGATCATTTGGGGTGCGTGAGGTATATATAGGAGGAAGGAGTACGTCGGTGGAGCAACAGGGGCCTACGAGGCGGGGCGCGCTTAGGGGCGCCCCACCCTCGTGACCGACTCCGTTGTTCCTTGGCGTGAGGGTCCAAGTCTCTGGATCATGTTCGTGAGAAAATCACGTTTCCAAAGGTTTCATTCCGTTTGGACTCCGTTTGATATTCTGTTTCTTGAAACACCAAAAGGCAAAAACACCAATTCAGGGCTGGGCCTCCGGTTAATAGGTTAGTCCCAAAATAATATAAAAGTGGAAAATAAAGCCCATTATAGTCCAAAACAATAGATAAAGTAGCATGGAGCAATCAAAAATTATAGATACGTTGGAGATGTATCAGGCATCCCCAAGCTTAATTCCTGCTCGTCCTCGAGTAGGTAAATGAGAAAAAGATAATTTTTGATGCGGCGTGATACTTTGGCGTAATTTTAATGTAAATCTTCTTAATCATGGTGTGAATATTCAGATCCGAAAGATTCAAGACAAAAGTTCATATTGACATAAAAATAATAATACTTCAAGCATACAAACTAAGCAATTATGTCTTCTCAAAATAACATGGCCAAAGAAAGTTATCCCTACAAAATCATATAGTCTGGCTATGCTCCATCTTCCCCACACAAAGTATTTAAAATATGCACAACCCCGATGACAAGCCAAGCAATTGTCTCATACCTCAACATTTTCAAAACTTTTTCGATCTTCACGCAATACATGAGCGTGAGCCATGGATATAGCACTATATGTGGAATAGAATGGTGGTTGTGGAGAAGACAAAAAAGAGGGAAGATAGTCTCACATCAACTAGGCGTATCAACGGGCTATGGAGATGCCCATCAATAGATATCAATGTGAGTGAGTAGGGATTTCCATGCAACGGATGCACTAGAGCTATAAGTATATGAAAGCTCAACAAAAGAAACTAAGTGGGTGTGCATCCAACTCGCTTGCTCACGAAGACCTAGGGCATTTGAGGAAGCCCATCATTGGAATATACAAGCCAAGTTCTATAATGAAAAATTCCCACTAGTATATGAAAGTGACAAAATGAGAGACTCTCTATCATGAAGATCATGGTGCTACTTTGAAGCACAAGTGTGGTAAAAGGATAGTAACATTGTCCCTTCTCTCTTTTTCTCTCATTTTTTTATTTGGGCCTTTTCTCTCCCTTTTTTTATGGCCTCTTTTTTTTCGTCCGGAGTCTCATCCCGACTTGTGGGAATCATAGTCTCCATCATCCTTTCCTCACTTGGGACAATGCTCTAATAATGATGATCATTACACTTTTATTTTTCTTACAACTCAACAATTACAACTCGATACTTAGAACAAAATACGACTTTATATGAATGCCTCCGGCGGTGTACCGGGATATGCAATGAAACATGAGTGACATGTAAGAATTATGAACGGTGGCTTTGCCACAAATACGATGTCAACTACATGATCATGCTAGCAATATGACAATGATGGAGCGTGTCATAATAAACGGAACGGTGCATGGCAATATATCTCGGAATGGCTATGGAAATGCCATGATAGGTAGGTATGGTGGCTGTTTTGAGGAAGGTATATGGTGGGTGTATGATACCGGCAAAAGGTGTGCGGTATTAGAGAGGCTAGCAATGGTGGAAGGATGGGAAAAAGTGCATATAATCCATGGACTCAACATTAGTCATAAAGAACTCATATACTTATTGCAAAAATCTAGAAGTTATCAAAGCAAAGTATTACGCGCATGCTCCTAGGAGGATAGATTGGTAGGAGAAGACCATCGCTCGTCCCCGACCTCCACTCATAAGGAAGACAATCAATAAATAAATCATGCTCCGAGTTCATCACATAACGGTTCACCATACGTGCATGCTACGGGAATCACAAACTTCAACACAAGTATTCTTTAAATTCACAACTACTCAACTAGAATGACTCTAATATCACCATCTTCATATCTCAAAACAATTATCAAGCATCAAGCTTATCTTAGTATTCAACGCACTCAAAAGAAAGTTTCACATATCTTGAATACCAAGTATATTAACATTAAGCAAATTACCATGCTATTAACGATTCTCAAAATAATCTAATTGAAGCATGAGAGATCAATAGTTTCTTTAAAACAAATCCACCACCATGCTCTTAAAGATCTAAGTGAAGCACTAGAGCAAAAATTATCACGCACAAAAGATATAAGTGAAGCACTATGAGCAAAACTATCAAGCTCAAAAGATATAAGTGAAGCACATAGAGTATTCTAGCAAATTTCAATTCATGTATGTCTCTCTCAAAAGGTGTGTACAGCAAGGATGATTGTGGTAAACTAACAAGCAAAGACGCAAATAATACAAGACGCTCCAAGCAAAACACTTATCATGTGGTGAATAAAAATATAGCTCCAAGTAAATTACCGATGGAAGTAGATTTAAAGAGGGGATGCCTTCCGGGGCATCCCCAAGCTTTGACTTTTTGGTGTCCTTGGATTATCTTGGGGGTGCCATGGGCATCCCCAAGCTTAGGCTCTTGCCACTCCTTGTTCCATAATCCATCAAAAGAATTCACCCAAAACTTGAAAACTTCACAACACAAAACTCAGTAGAAATCTCGTGAGCTCCGTTAGGGAAAGAAAACAAAAGACTACTTTAAGGTACTGTAATGAACTCATTCTTTATTTATATTGGTGTTAAACCTACTGTATTCTAACTTCTCTATGGATCATAAACTATTTTACTAGCCATAGATTCATCAAAATAAGCAAACAACACACACAAAACAGAATCTGTCAAAAACAGAACAGTCTGTAGTAATCTGTAACTAATGCAAACTTCTGGAACTCAAAAAGTTCTACCAAAATTAGAAGACCTAGAAAATTTGTTTATTGATCAGAAGCAATTGGAATCAGTATTTTATCACGTTCTGGCGATTTTTAACACTTCGGGCACTGAGCGCAAAGTTTCTGGAAACTACAGCAAGATCAGATAACTATCATCCAAGAAGATCTAATAGGTTTAACTTGGCACAAACACTAATTAAAATATAGAACCACATCTAAACAGAGGCTAGATGGATTATTTATTCCTAAACAGAATGAAAAACAAAAAAATAAAAAATAAAATTGGGTTTCCTCCCAACAAGCGCTATCGTTTAACGCCCCTAGCTAGGCATAAAAGCGAGGATAGATCTAGGTATTTCCATCTTTGGTAGGCAATCCATAAGTGGCTCTCACGATAGATTCATATGGAATTATTTCTAGGAAAGTGTTCCATGCCTTTCTTTAATGGAAATTGGAATCTAATATTCCCTTCCTTCATATCAATAATTGCATCAATCGTTCTAAGGAAAGGTCTACCAAGAATAATAGGACATGAAGGATTGCAATCTATATCAAGAACGATAAAATCTACGGGCACATAATTCCTATTTGCAACAATAGGAACATCATTAATTCTTCCCATAGGCTTTTTAATAGTGGAATCCGCAAGATGCAAGTTTAGAGAGCAATCATCAAAGTCACGGAAATCTAGCAAATCACACAAAGTTTTGGGAATAGTAGAGACACTAGCACCCAAATAACACAAAGAATTAAACTCATGGTCTTTAATTTTAATTTTGATAGTAGGTTCCCACTCATCATAGAGTTTCCTAGGGATAGAAACTTTCAACTCAAGTTTTTCTTCATAAGATTGCATCAAGGCATCAATAATGTGTTCGGTAAAGGCCTTCTTTTGGCTATAAGCATGAGGAGAATTTAGCACGGATTGCAACAAGGAAACACAATCAATTAAAGAGCAATTTTCATAATTAAATTCCTTGAGATCCAATATAGTGGGTTTAACAACATCTAGATTTTTATTTCTTTCAATCCCACTTTTATCAATTTCATCATCAAGATCTAAAAACTCCGAATACTTAGAACGCCTTCTAGGTAAAGGAAGATCATATTCAGTTTAATCAAGATTCATATTGCAAAACAAAGATTTAATAGGGGATGCATCAATAAATTTTAGATCTTCATCTTGATTTTCATAGGAATGAGAAGAACACGCTTTAATAAAGGCATCTTTGGAAGCACGCATCCTAGCGGTTCTTTCTTTGCACTCATCAATGGAAATTCTCATAGCTTTGAGAGACTCATTGATATCATGCTTAGGAGTAATAGATCTAAGCTTTAAAGAATCAACCTCAAGAGAAATTCTATCAACGTTCCTAGCCAAATCATCAACTTTAAGCAATTTCTCTTCAAGCAAAGCATTAAAATTCTTTTGTGAATTCATAAACTCTTTAACACTACTCTCAAATTCAGAGGGCATCTTATTAAAATTTCCATAAGAGTTGTTGTAGGAATTTCCATAATTATTAGAAGGATTACTAGGATAAGGCCTAGGATTAAAATTCCCTCTATACGCGTTGTTACCAAAATTATTCCTACCAACAAAATTCACATCCATAGATTCATTATTATTCTCAATCAAAGTAGACAAAGGCATATTATTAGGATCAGAAGAAACACTCTTAGTAGCAAATAATTTCATAAGTTCATCCATCTTTCCACTCAAAACATTAATTTCTTCTATCGCATGCACTTTTTTATTAGAAGATCTTTGGGTATGCCATTGAGAATAATTAACCATAATATTATCTAGGAGTTTAGTAGCATCTCCTAAAGTGATTTCCATAAAAGTGCCTCCCGCGGCCGAATCTAAAAGATTTATAGAAGCAAAATTCAATCCGACATACAAATTTTGTATAATCATCCACAAGTTCAAACCATGAGTAGGACAATTACGTCTCATTAGTTTCATTCTCTCCCAAGGTTGTGCAACATGTTCATGATCAAGTTGCTTAAAATTCATAATATCGTTCCTAAGAGAGATAATCTTAGCGAGAGGAAAATACTTAGAGATAAAAGCATCTTTGCACTTGTTCCAAGAATCAATACTATTTTTAGGCAAAGATGAAAACCACGCTTTAGCACGATCTCTAAGCGAAAAAGGAAATAGCTTCAATTTAACGACATCATTATCGACATCTTTTTTCTTTTGCATATCACATAAATCAACGAAGCTATTCAGATGAGTAGCGGAATCTTCACTAGGAAGGCCGGCGAATTGATCTTTCATAACAAGATTCAACAAGGCAGTATTTATTTCACAAGATTCAGTATTGGCAAGAGGAGCAATCGGAGTGCTAAGGTAATCATTATTATTGGTATTGGTGAAGTCACACAATTTGGTAGCATCTTGAGCCATCGCAACAAACAAGCAAACTAACACACAAGCAAACAAAAGGCAAAGGGAAAAAGAGGAGGAGATTGGGAGAGGGCGAATAAAACGGCAAGGGTGAAGTGGGGGAGAGGAAAACGAGAAGCAAATGGCAAATAATGTAATGCGAGAGATAGGGATTGTGATGGGTACTTGGTATGTTGTCTTTATGTAGACTCCCGACAACGGTGCGTAAATCCTTCTTGCTACGCCTTGAGCTTGCGTTGGTTTTCCCGAAGAGGAGAGGATGATGCAGCACAAGAGCGTAAGTATTTCCCTCAGTTTTTGAGAACCAAGGTATCAATCCAGTAGGAGGCCACACACAAGTCCCTTGTACCGGCACAAAACGATAGCTACACGCAACCAACGCGGTTAGGGGTTGTCAATCCCTTCACGGTCACTTACGAGAGTGAGATCTGATAGAGATAATATTTTTGGTATTTTTGGTATAAAGATGCAAAGCAAAAAGTAAAAGCAAAGTAAAAACAAAGCAAGTATTAAAGCGATAGAGATTGATATGATGAGAATAGACCCGGGGGCCATAGGTTTCACTAGTGGCTTCTCTCAAGAGCATACATATTCTATGGTGGGTGAACAAATTACTGTTGAGCAATTGACAAAATTGAGCATAGTTATGAGTATATCTAGGTATGATCATGTATATAGGCATCACGTCCGTGACAAGTAGATCGAAACGATTCTGCATCTACTACTATTACTTCACTCATCGACCGCTATCCAGCATGCATCTAGAGTATTAAGTTAAAAAGAGAGTAACGCCTTAAGCAAGATGACATGATGTAGAGGAATAAATTCATGCAATATGATAAATACCCCATCTGGTTATCCTTGATGGCAACAATACAATACGTGCCTTGCAACTCTTTCTGTCACTGGGTAAGGACACCGCAAGATTGAACCCAAAGCCATGCACTTCTCCCATTGCAAGAACTGCCAATCTAGTTGGCCAAACCAAATGGATAATTCGAAGAGACTTGCAAAGATAACTCAATCATACATAAAAGAATTCAGAGAAGATTCAAATATTATTCATAGATAAGCTGGATCATAAACCCACAATTCATCGGTCTCAACAAACACACCGCAAAAAGAAGATTACATCGAATAGATCTCCACGAGAGAGGGGGAGAACATTGTATTGAGATCCAAAAAGAGAGAAGAAGCCATCTAGCTATGGACCCGAAGGTCTGAAGTAAACTACTCACTCTTCATCAGAGAGGCTATGGTGTTGATGTAGAAGCCCTCCGTGGTGGATGCCCCCTCGTGAGCTCCTAACATGCCCCAAGATGGGATCTCGTGGATACAGGAAGTTGTGGCGGTGGAATTAGGTTTTTGGCTCCTGTTCTGATCGTTTGGGGGTACGTAGGTATATATAGGAGGAAGGAGTATGTCGGTGGAGCAACAGGGGGCCCATGAGGCAGGGGGGCGCGCCCTAGGGGGGCGCCCCCACCCTCATGACCGACTCCGTTGTTCCTTGGCGTAGGATCCAAGTCTCCTGGATCACGTTCGGTGAGAAAATCACATTTTCGAAGGTTTCATTCCATTTGGACTCCGTTTGGTATACTGTTTCTTCGAAACACTAAAAAAGGCAAAAACAACAATTCTGGGCTGGGCCTCCGGTTAATAGGTTAGTCCCAAAAGTAATATAAAAGTGGAAAATAAAGCCCATTATAGTCCAAAACAATAGATAAAGTAGCATGGAGCAATCAAAAATTATAGATACGTTGGAGACGTATCACTGGGGCAGCAGAGCAAGGCAGGTTTCCAAGGAATATATACCTGAGGGTCGTCGGCATGTGGCAAAGACGGCGTCGGGAGGCCGCATCTTGGCCACAATACCACGGGGAGGAAGAAGGGGTCAAAGGCCCTCCGGATCCGGCGCTCTCTCGGAGAGAACGGCACGGCTGCCGATTGGGACGCGCGGGCAGCCGTTGGTCTCCTCCCTCGCCGACGACGACAGCGTGAACGATGCACCTACACCACTGCCCCGGTCGAGGTTGTCCGGCCGGATTTGTGACCAGCCGTGAGCTGAGAGAGAGTGTGGCCACCTATGTCTTGCTTAGATCTGGAGAGCATGAGAGAGTGAACGAGAGGAACCCTAGTAAAGAAAACGCTAAGGCTCCTGCTTATATATGTAGTGGAGTGATTTTGTTGTACCAACTTCAAAAAAAAAGCGCTCCTACGTGTACCCGCGAGTGGGTGTGAGAGAACTAGTGCGTGCGTGCACCGCTTCTCTTCGTGAGAGTACAATATACTATGCCCAAAGAACGTTCGCCACAAGAGTAATAGTATAAGTGTGTGACGTGTGAGCTAAAATAAAATGTGCACGACGCCTTTTGTTTTTAGAATTTCGAGGGTAGGGTGTGAAGAGCACATATGTGTGTGACGCCTACCGCAGATAGATGGTGGGTGCGAGAGGACTCGGGAGGGTGCGTGCGTAGCGTGAGAGAGAGGGGGCACGATCAATGCAATGCATGTGTCCGTAAATCATTATCCGACAAATGTTCGCCACAAGCCTTTTCCCACGATGAACGCCAGAAGAACCATTAGATCGGCATCCGATGAAGTCGGTTTTGCCATGTCATTTAATGTAACAGCCACTCCTCCTACACACAAATCTTCCACGTGAGTGTTAGCAACTGCCATATGCCCCCTCCGTTCCAAAATGCAGTGCATATAGATTTATTGAAATTTCAAACCTCGCAAACTTTTACCGAGTTTTCGTGTACCAAATTGCACATGTAGAATACCCTGTATATATCATTTCATTCATCTTCGGGAGGTAACAATAAAGATGGGGGAGGAGTCTACAAAGAAAGACCATCGTATCACCTACAACAATTTCAACCATCCTTTGGTGTTGAGGAATATCATAGGAACTCTATATGATATGATTTTTATATGATTTTTTCCTTTAGAGCCAATTGGTTCATAGGAATAGGTTCATATACTCCACATTTCAAAGGAAATAAGCATGATATAATGTCTATAGCTTTAGAGCCACTTGGTTCATATGAATGGATTCCTATACTCCCATAATTTCAAAGGAAAATAAACATTAGCGTATATTCAATAGAAAATTTCCTATGATATGAACCAAATTACATCTCTTTCAAATCCCTCCTCATAGGAATTGAGATACATGTCATCTCTAGATTCAATAGAAAAGTTCCTATGATGTCAACCAAATGACATCTCTTTTCCAATCCCTACTCATAGGAATTAAGATACTCCATGTCATTTCTTTCCCTACAACTTCCATGTATACATCTTATATTCCTAAATAGCTAGTACAACCCACTAGTAGCTTTTTTCCAAGACATGCAACTATGGCACAAGAACTATATAGTGTGCGAATAACTTGAAAGATGGTCGCTGGATGAAGCTAATCCGACAGTGCAGAGATGGAAAATCCGAGCACTACTGGCCATTGGATATCATCAACATTCCACCAGATCTGCCACATGTACAATTTAGAAGACTCCATGGTTGAACTTAAGCATAATGCACAAACCTCAAAACACATGCACTTCTCCTTTGTTCTAGAATCTTCCGTATCATAATTGATTTTTTTTTCTAAATGAGATGCCATTATTTGTTTTTTTACTTTATGCTTTACAATGCACAACCCCATGAATCTTAACATTTTTATAAAACTAATTGATTTTGAATGAGATGAAAGAACTAAACGAACATCTACATCATGCATATATGACTCAAAGCTTTACATGCTTGTATTTATTCATAATTTCGTTTCGAAATCTCATGCATTCAATGCATGTGTACCTTACTAGTTTTGAGTAGAGTAGCAAATTTCACGCGGCCCCGGGTATATCAAAATGCAGGGCCCATGCATCATTACCTTTTGGTCGAACCTACGTCCACAATTTTTTGTACGTACTATATCTCCACTGGTCCCCGAACCCAAAATGCTGCCTCGTTCCCCTAAAACCAAGCGGCCCACACATGTTTAAGGCGTCGACTCGAACTCAATCCCTCTCCCGTTTAGTATGACGTGGCCCCGCACGCCCTAGTAGTACTCCTACAAACCCTACCGCCACACGCATCATCGGTTTTCTTCAAGAGGATGAGGGAGAAGCCGATTTCTAGTGGAGGCGCTTTAAAAAAATGATCTGTAGTGGAGACCCCTACCCTAGGGTGCCCTAGGTAGCTGCCGCACACATCATTGGTTTTCTCTTTTCTTTATGCTCTTGCGCCCTAGAGTGAAATGATGGTTGCTTCGTCCGTCCAGCTTAATGCGGGAAAGCTGGGGCTTTGTGATTTGACCCCTCATCGCTCATTTTCTACTACTGCGGTGCAACGACCAGGGTGCCTCCAATTCCAACCGCTGCTCCGAACTATAATTTGGTGCATCACACGTGGAACAAGACGGTGGATGAGCCACAGGTCGGCCAAAGGGGTTCTGTTAAGTGTGTCGCCATTTCGTGTGCGGACTGACCCTGCTTGAGTCGCTATGCCAACACGACAGGTGCAGCCTACCACTTGGTTTTGCTCCTTGGTGAATCCCGACTATATTGATCTAAAAAGATACGTACTTAACTACCCTCTCCCTCTCGTTTTTGTAGACGTCTCGGTTTATAGGGCGTGCACGTAGTTCTAGGTCATCCATTTGACTAACTAATTCTGAGTTACTATGTCACAAAAAGTATATCATTGGATTATTAAGCGGATGTAGTTTCTAAACATATACTGTTCATCACATATATAGCCAGTTAAATTCTCAACCTAGAACGACGTGCATGCCATGTAAACAGATACGGAGGAAGTATAGTAGTAAAAATGAGGTGATTTTACCGAGCGATTGGCTGGGGAGCATGGCCTGTCATGCGGTCCCACGTGTCATGATGTACCAAGGGGATGTGCGTGTCCCTCTTGAGGCAGAAGCAATACTACGTGGTTTGAGATGATGGCGAACCGAAGTATGAAATAATGGTTGCTTCGTCCGTCTGGGAAGGTGCGGCATTGTGATTTGACGTCTCATTGCTCATTACTACTACTCTTCAAGCGGTACGATCTGGGTGCGTCCCCCTGCTGTTCTGCACTGTTATTTGGTGCTTGACACATCGACCCGGTTGCTATATGTCCCACATGTCGGCGACAGGAAGTACATAATTCATGAAAGCGAGCATTGACGGAGGAGTACAATACACGGCTTGGGTTTTTGCTGCTTCGCGCGATCCATCGATACAAACCCGCACTAATAAAAGGCAAGGGCGGGTCTTTTCCCGCGCGGTAGGCAGGGGAGTTTGGCATAGTATGTTCAAGGCAAGGAGGCAGGAAGGGAAACAAGCAAATAAAGGTTGAGTGGCTTAGTTTTGGGAAAATCTGATTTTACGGAGTACGTACCCACTAGGGTTTATAGGGCTCATCTACAAAACATTCGTTTTTCCGTTTTATAAGTCTCAATTCTACTACTAGTAGTAGTACCATCACATGTTGGATTTCGAGGTGCGTTAGATCACCCGATGCAAGAAGTGTCAAGAGAAAACTCACCAATGCATGTAGAAGTTCATGGAAATTTAGTGGTCATTCATGCATTCGTTCTAATTAATGCCTCGATAAACATAACTTCTTGAGAAACTAATTACTTGTGCAAACTAGGAGTACGAAATTAAGTCGACCACTCACCGTCTACCTTGGTTGGAGAGATTTTGAAATTGAGCCATAAACTGGAAAGGAGGGAGTAGTAACTTTTGTTTCGATTACTATTTGTGGCCTTGTATAGATGCAAAATGTATTTTTTATAGTGGCCTTGTATAAGTAAATGGAGGGAGTACTAAAGGACATATATATTCCAAACAATATGATAATCTCTCTAACCAAGGTAGTAGGGACGAGGAGTAAACGGAGGGAGTACTAGTAAAATTTTCTCCTCGTCCTATGAGCCACCGCGTGCGTAGGCGAGGGAGCGGGCGTAAGGCGTAGTAAGCAAGCTTCACCTCATCATGCGAGCCACCGCGCCCATGGGCGGGGGAGACGGCGTACTAAGCAAGCTTCTCCTCGTTCAGCGAGTTGACGGGACACATCAAAAGTACTCCAGTGTATAGAGCCTTGCCTCTAAGGTAGGCCCCACATGGTTTGCCTCTTTTTTAACATAACGCGTCAAGTTGCAATTTGTTTGTTCACCCGTGGTAGACGATCCTCCCTCCATCTAGTGGACAACCAGTACATATGTCAAGTTACCACGTGGGCTGACTTTTCGTACAGAAATGAGCTCCACCATGTACCCGCGCGGGTGTTGTTGGGAAAGAGACGGGAGTACGTGCGCCGTGCGTGCACCTCTTCTCTTCGTGCACGTCCCCCGCCTACGTGGGTGTGTGTGAGAGGGACTATAGAGATACAAACCTAGAAATAATGCGCCGTCCATCCCCATGCCTCCGCCCAGTCCGACCACTAGTCACCACCACGCCCCACTCCTCCTTACCTTATCTCTCATCTTTCTCCCTCTATTTTTATATGCAAGGCCACTATCAAAATTATAATTTGTAGATATACAAGGCCACTAACACTAATTGATGCAATATTAATGGTGTTTGCCTCGTAGTACTACTAGCAAAGGAGGACATTAATTATCCCTTGCATGCATGCGGGAGTGTGAGCATTGGCTTTATGTGCATGAAAGAGAAGAATACACATTAATTTACACGGCAAACAAGGAAACAAGGTGGCTTGCAACATTGAGTTAGAAGACATTAATTTTTGCCTTGGTACCTGTAATATGGGTTTGTGGCCTTGTATACAAAAATGGAGTCCGATAAAATTCTCGAGATACCATTTATCCGATAAAATTCTCGAGCAATCATATTAGTTTTTACAAAATGGGATTACTCCTGCATGGGTCAATCACAACAGGTGTTTTGTAAAAAATGCATATTGATGTTCCGTGCAATGCACGGGCATCTTGCTAGTCCATGGAAACAACACATGGCAAAATTCGACGGTGAACGAGGGGTTTGAATCTGTTGGGAGGGGCTGTTTGGATCTTGCCCGGGGTAGCCAAAATATTGGTGACCCTTTTGTCCACCGGTGCCTTTGCCACCGATGAACGAGGAATGGCTCGGGTTCTCATGCATCCTCCAGTGACGCACGTTGGAGACGAGCTCGCACGAGCTGTGTTCTTTTTGTCCCACCACGCCGCCCGAGCCGCCCGCAGACCGACCGGCGACCCACAAATTACGCCATCCAACCGTAGCCGCACACATTATGACAGCAAGTCAACCAACCGGACGAAATTCACGCAAACATGGCGATATTTCATACAAACAGCGATGGAAATCATATAAGATACCGGATTTTCATACAAACATGAGGGATTTCATTACATTCAAATGAACTACGCGGTGCTAGTTTTAGACAACACAGGTATATAATACCTGGCCTAAATGGTCGCTTGCCGATCGATTTGTGTTCCTCATGTCCGGCAGCATGATCTCCGGACTGCCGGGAGCCCCGGAGGTATATGCGGGGTCGACGAAGGTCCTTGCAAGAAAAGGATCCGGCAAGACACCTGCTGTGTACGCCGGCATCGCCTCCGTGGTGGACTTCATGGGACCCAAGCGGCGGCGGCCTCCCGTGTTCTACTTCTCCTCGATGATGGTGGCGGATGCGGAGGCACTCGCCACCGACTCGTCGCTCTCCGCGCACCCGGCTTCAATCGCTGTTTGCATGGCGCAGCCGCCGGCATGGGAGTCTCGGCCACAGAAACGGGAGGCGCGGTATGAGGCGGCGGCGTGGACGGCAGCAACAACGCCCGTGCGCCGCTCCTCGTCGAGCTGGCCTGGAGCGGCGAGTTGCTGAACCGCGCGCTGGCTTGGGGCGGCAACTGTCTCTGTCGGGCGAGGGGAGGGAGGTGGATCAGCGATCTGCATAGCTCATATCCGGCGGGCTCGGTGGGCCACCCAGCCAGCTTGGATGCGAAATAACTACTCTTCGTAAGCCATTGTAAGAGTGGACAAAATGGTGAAGGAGGAGATAGGGGAGCGGCGGAGGTGTGCGATTATTGGCCGGCGTTTGGCCTTGTTTAAATAGGAGATTAAATAGACGGCGGACAGGAGGAGCTCAGCCGTCGTTGCGTTTAATGCCGGCCTAGTCATGAACGGACGTGCGTCCAGAGTGGGTTTCTCGGCTTCCACACGGGCGGGTTTCATGGAGGCGTTTGAATGCGGCAAGGAGGCGTGTTTAGCCGGGCGTGCAGCGAGTGGCGCCGTCGACTCTGGCGTAGGACAGCGCGCCGTTCTTCCACTGACGTGTGGGCTCTTTGGGTACATGGCCTGCATGTCAGTGACCCAACGCAGGCAGTGCACAGCAGAGGAACCTTTGGTGGGCCAGGGTGGTCAAAAGCGGGCATTTCGTAAACCGATGATTGTTCATTGAGTGTGACGTCATCCTTTTCATGTGGATAAGCCTACTATGTTGATAGACCGTCGATACGTTGTGATTCATAAAGACCGCTACAAACATCAATGTTCTGCTTATCACAGATAAGATTGATTAATACCCGTAACAATTCATGACCTTAACAAAGGGTGCATGCACGTATAGGTTGAGCGTGTGTCTTGCGCCGTGTGCTGTGTGCATGCAGGCGTGCGAGTGTTGCGTGAGTGCAAGTGTACGTTTCAGTGTTGCATGCATGTGTGCATACGTGCGTGTGTTCGTGAGTGCATGTGTACGCGTCAGTGTTGCACGCCTGCATGCGTACGTGTGTTTGTTATGTGTACGTGTCAGTGTTGCATGCCTGCATGCATGCGTGTCTTGCGTGCATGCATGTGTACGTGCGGGGTGACACTACACATCAGTCTACTGACTTTTTCATCTCTGGTCATTAGATTTTCCAGCCGTTGGATACGAAATCAAGGGCCTGCAGTTTATCATCAAACTCCACCCCCCCTGAGCCGCCAGCCACCACCACCGCCCCGCCGCCGCCCCCGCCGCCCGCCGCCACGCCGCCCGCCCGCCCAAAACCACTCCTCCCGCGGTCCGCCGCCGCACCGCCATCCCTCTAGCCCCCCCGCCGATCTTTTTCTCCGCGATCCCCACCCACCGCCCAATCAACGCCCCCCCCCACCGCCGACGATCGCCAACCAGAGGTCTCATGACTTCGAGTACCCACCGACCACTAATTTATTATCATTTCTGTCCTTCCTATACACGCTGACGGGTGGGCCCTATGGTAATGTGCGCTGCTGAATGTGGACCGTTTGACTGGTCAATTGATCGTGTCATCAACAAATTACGGAGTTGTATGGTGAGCCAGTGACTATATGATCACTCTAAAATGTATTTTATTAACACAGTACAGACTCAAACTACCATTTCTTTCTTTCATATACGGGCTGACAGGTGGGCCCCACGGTTACGCGCCCCGATGGTGCAACACTAGTTGCTCCACGTGGAACGTTTGACTGGTCAATTGATTGTGTCATCAACAAAATACGGAATTGTACGGGTGAGCCAGTTACCGTATAATCATGACATGTATTTTTTTAACACGGTACAGACGCAAGGGCTCATATATACGCGCAAGCACTCACCGCTATAAGCGCACACACGCAGACCCTACCCCTATGAGCACCTTCGAGAGACTGGGCCAGCATATAATCTTGAGATTTTACGAAGTCACCATAGGTGCCTCGTAGTCGAGTGGAACGTCTCCTCCCACCGAATGCACATCGCCGGAAAATACTGAAATTAACCCAGGATAAATGCGAGCATCCGGACTTTAACCCTGGTGGGCTCGAGAAACAACTGTCCTCCTAACCATCCAACCACATGTTGGTAGCACGACAAAATGTATGTGGTGACCGTGATGAGCTTATTATGAAGTCCAGTGACCATATCGTGCTTTCGCTTCAAATACAATGACCGTAAGTGTCGTCAACAAAATACGGAGCACATATCAAATGCAAAGTCCGTCAGTGTCATCAAGAAAATAGGGAGACGTATCGTGAGCTAGATACCGTATGATCACCACGAGAATGTATACGGTGACCGTAATGAGCATATTCTGAACTCCAGTGACCGTATAGTGCTTTAGCTTGAAATACAGTGACCGTCATGCGTGAATGTGTCATGGGCATGCATACTTTTGGAGGGCCGAGAGATAGTTTGTGTGCGTACGTGAAAGTGGTGTAGAAAGAGGGGATGTCCGTTGGAGACAAGGAGAGATATGCCCTTCGTTTCTCTTTCCCGTGACTAATATTTTAGGAGAATATATAAACATTCACAATGCAGAATAAATATTTCTGGATGCACCATGCAATTAACTTTCATGTATAACATTGTACTATTGTATATGCTTATTTTCTTAGTGGCCGATTGCGTGTGTGGTGTGGTGGGCACATCATTTCTAGTTGTGGTTGGCCAACATGAGGACTCATGGGTCGGTTCCATCCTGCGCCACATAGGTTGGATCGAGACGCGTTATACGAAGACCCATGTGGAGGACTCGGCGTACAACACGAAGCTAGCTACCAGAGTCACGGAGGACTCTATCCCCACTGGTGATAAGCCGACTATATATGATTTGTAACCCTAGGCCCCAGTATGTTATAGAAGCTTGGGGCTAGTTAAATCGATAGTATACACACACGCACAATGCCTGGTATTCACCTGTACTTTGTACACACCCCTATCACTAATATACAGTACCAGGAGTAGGCTTTTTCCTCAACTGCAAGGGTCTGAACTAGGGTAAAACTTTGCCTCACATTACCATCCAGCCTAACAGTCAGGGATATCCTACCGAATGATATGATGGAATCATATCTGCCAACTACTAAGAGAGAGGTGTGTCTGGGGGGCAATGTGTTGCGAGAGAGGCCTAAGGATAATGTGCGTGCGGGAGACACGTAGGCACATATATGTGCGTCTAGAGGGCTAGTAGAGACCATGCATGTGTATATATGCATGTGAGAGAAATAGTGTTTTCCAACTGAGATTAGTGAAAAGAGTGGTACATAGTAGTCAGAAAGAGAGAGAGAGAGAGAGAGAGATACACAGAGAGCATGTGCATGAGACTCCCCGACACCCCAAGAGAGATTGTGAGCATGTGTGAAAGAGAAATGCCGATGCATATAAAGTGTGTGCACTTATGCGGTAGATAGAGAGATATATAGCGCGTTTGTGAGAACGGGCCGAGGCATAGTGCATCTACGTGTAAAAGGCGGTTCTACGCATTAAATTAAAATATAAATGGCATTATTATTTTAGGATGAGATCATGAATTTTGCAAATTGTGTATGGACGAAAATCGGTCTATCAGACACCCATACTCTATAAAATTCTAGCATGTGCATGTGTATATTTCATATTATCGATCCATAGAGTGAGAGCGGTTTGAAATACATGCAATGGATGATTTTGCAATTCATATATAAACATTAATTAGTGCACTCCATGTTGTTAGTGTGAAGCACTTTATACATTTGTCACTTGCATGGATACATTCCAAATTGCTAGCTACGAAATAGAATACATGTTGAATTCAACAAAGGGGGTTTCGAAGATTCGAATTCATAGGAAGTGCATTCATCTATTTGAACCCAAGATAATGGCATTTGTAAATCAGATGTAAAAGGGGGCATCAATCTTTGTTGTGCGTTTGAACATGCTATATATATTCGTACGCATGTCTAAATTTTTTTGCAACCAAGGAGATTATATCTGGAACCATGCATGAACTGACGTAAGTTGCATAATTTTTTAATATATACTCATGTACAATGTATATTCAAATGTACCACCTCCATTCCCAAATAATCGTAGCTTTAGGATTTTCAAGAGTAAAGATGTTTGAAGTTTGACAAATCCTGAATGTTCAATTCAAGAGAACCGAAAACGTTAATGCTTCTGCTCCCAAATATTGAACGACACGCCAAATAGGCCTCTGGTCACCCGAAACCGAGCGAGACTAATGTTTGGTGGTAGGAAATTACTGTCTTGACTCTGGCCCGTGTAGCCTATCGGCCCGATGTCCAAAGGTCTAAACCGGGGAAGGTTTGTAACTTCACCAAGACGCCAGTCTCAACCGCCTCCGAGAAGCATTCATATGCCGTGGGCGCCTAAACACCCATGCACTCGGCCGAAATCTATCCCGCCCACATCTGGGACACCTGAGATTACTGTCCTACACCCAACCCGCAATATGTCTGAAATTTTAGATGGGGGCAAAGTTTGTAACTTTCCCCAAATTTCAAACAAGCACCGAAACATCGTCCCCCTTAGTTCCCTACCTCCCTCCGTTTCCCCATTCATACTCCGTGGGCGCCAAAACGCCCTCTCCACCAGCCGCGAAACCCCAGCCTCTTCCGTCCTCCACCCCATAGCGCCCAATCCACCACCGCCCTCCTCCATCACGCCGGAGCCGGTAACCCGGCGTCGTCGTCCAACACAACCGCAACCGCAATGCCCTCAAGGACTTAGCAGCTAAAGCCGAGGTAGAGCTGCTTCCACGACGCCGACGCTGACATGCGTCGTACCAGAACCATTCCGACCACGCCGTCTTGCGCCTCACTGCTGCCGCTCCACTGTCGTAACCGTCCACCGCACCGGAGCTGTTCCCGCTACGCCGTTGTTCGCCGCCTCGGATCTGCTTCTGCACCGCCGACAGAAGGCCACCGCACCACACTCAACAACTTGGCCATGGGTTCACCAAGGCTGCACCGTCCTCCACAACTTCTCGTTTCCGGCGAACCACAAGAAGATCGTGGGAAAAACAGAAGGAGGACACAACACTGCCAGCAGAAAGAGGTACTCCTCTTCCCTTATTCGTGCAAACCTTACTTATCTGCTCACACCGTATTCATCCCACGAAAGAAACTAGTTGAGCGCTTCTTACTGCATCTTCTTCGTGATACTAAATGCACAAGGTTTCCTCCCTTTACTATTTCACCTTTTCTAGAGGTCAGTAGCCCGCCTGGATTTCAATTCAGGGTCAGTCGAACCACAATTAAAAGAAGCAGCACCCGCTTAGGCACGCGGAGCACCTAGTCCGCCTGTTTGCCGGGGAAGCGGCGCATCGGTGTCTACCATAGGGGTGTGGGGCGCAGGAGCTGCTTCGCCCGATCTAGAGGTCGGTGGGTCTTGAATGGATTGCTGAGGGGCGGTGCCAAGCACGGCGGTGCGGCGAGGTCGTGGGGAGGGCGCAGGCAGGGGACTGGGCCGGTGGTCGCTGCCGTTTCGAGGAAAATCGTCAACACTGACTGGCTGGAGGTAGATGAAGGCGATCTGCCTGTTCTTTGTACATCGGACGGTGCAAAAAAAATGGACTGACCTATTTGTTTTCGAATAATGTTATTTTCATAGAATCCTGTAGTAATTTAGTGTGCCATGCATGTTGCGAGCTATCATATGTCTCCGTCATTTATTTCTCACCGACCTGCTATCTACTACCTTTACACTGTACTAATTGTGCACACACTTCACCCATACTCACACTATTGTTTTTTTATGCATGGGTATTTCAGACTACGGCGGTGTTGATGAATGCTGAAAAGAAAAGACAGAAGTTGCTCGATGTAATTCAAGATAAGCACTAAGCGTTTCAGCGCTCTAATGGATGCGATGTCGTGATTGGAGCGATGAACGTAGCTCTGCGATTGATGATCTCAATTGCCACACACAACCATCCTGTGTGCTTGCTTTAACTTTCTTGTTGTCAAATGTGGTTGCATGTTGCATAGGGTGTCTAGCTTGTATTGCTTCCAATTTGGTTAAATTGTATCTGCTTACTTTACACATTATACCTTTCATAATGACATGCCTTCCTGTTTTTGATACATACTCCCTCTGTTCAGAATTACTCATCCAAGAAATGAATGTATCTAGATGTACTTTAGTTGTAGATACATCCATTTTTGTGACAAGTAATTCCGAACAGAGGGAGTACTACATATGTCTATTAACCATGTTGGTACATCAAACTAATGCTCTTTTGTATCCCTCGTCAATCACTTATGATGAGATAGTCACCCGGGTGGGTTACTGTGAGACGCCATACTCGTTTAAAGAGTGCAGTGTCATCCTCCCCAAATGATTCTCAAGAAACAGCAAGGCTAAATGAAGGTAGTCAACGTAGCTCTCTAGTTGATGACCGCAATTCCCCCACACCACCATCACAGGTGCTTGCTCTAACTTCGCAGTGTGATATGTGGTTGCATGTTGCATATGGTGTCTAGCTTGTAATGCTTCTAATTAGGGTAAATTGCATATGCTTAGTTTACACATTATACCTGTGAATATGACATGCCTTCCTATTTTTGGTACACACCACATCCATGTGTTAACCTTGTTCTTACATGAAACTAGCTCTCTTCTGTATCATGCATCAATCACTTCGATGAGTCACCTTTATTCATTGCATATTGCATATTATTTCTAGCCTATTGCCATTTATTGCTTCTAATTTGGTCAAATACATTTGTTAGGGCACCCTTTTAATTTGGCAGAGTGATATTGGTTTCATCTTTCATATGGTTTCTAGCTTGCATTGTTTCTAACAAGTTCAAGCACCTTGTGCTTAGTTTACACTTTATACATCATACATGTCAATATGTCACGCCGTCCTGTTTTTCATACATATTCCATCCTCCTATCATGCGGCTGCCTTACATGAAAGTAGTGTTCGTCAGTATCATGCATCAATGAGTTCTGAAGAGCAAATTTTATTCCTTTTTCTTGTGGGTTTGACTTGACAAGGCAAAATCAAGAAAGAGGAAGGAAAAGAGTAAGGAAGGCGATGATGGTGGTCCTCTGCAGCAACGTAAACGGAGCATCTGTACCGATTCTCCTTGTACTGATAGTGCATTACAAGGTCCAAGTCTCCGCTCCCCTACTCCACCATCCAAGGTGCTTGCTCTAACTTGGCAGTGTGATATCTGGTTGCATGTTGCATATGGTGTCTAGCTTGTATTGCTCCTAATTAGTGTAAACTGCATCTGCTTAGCTTACACATGATACGTGTGAATATGACACGCTTTCCTGTTTTTGGTACATACTATATGTGTCTATCACACCATGTTCTTACATGAAACTACTCTTCTTGTGTATCCTGCATCAGTCACTTATGATGGAACACCTTTAAGTTGGCAGTGTGATATTGGTTTGTGTCTTGAATATGATTTCTAGCATGTATTGCTTCTAGTTTGATGAACGCCACCTATGACGAGACAGTTTTAACTTGGCAGAGTGATATTAATTGCACCTTTCATATGGTGTCTAGTTTGCAGTGCTTCTAATTTGTTGAAGTGCCTTCTGCTTAGTTACCACATCATAGGTGTGAATATGTCAAGCTGTCCATTTTTTTGTACGTATTCCATCTTGTATCATGACTTTGCCTTTCATCAGAGTATTGTTCGTCAGTATCATGCATCAATGAGTTCTGAAGAGCAAATTTTATTCCTTTTTCTTGTGGGTTTGACTTGACAAGGAAAAATCAAGAAAGAGGAAGGAAAAGAGTAAGGAAGGCGATGATGGTGGTCCTCTGCAGCAACGTAACGGAGCATCTATACCGATTCTCCTTGTACTGATAGTGCATTACAAGGTCCAAGTCTCCGCTCCCCTACTCCACCATCCAAGGTGCTTGCTCTAACTTGGCAGTGTGATACCTGGTTGCATGTTGCATATGGTGTCTAGCTTGTATTGCTCCTAATTAGTGTAAACTGCACCTGCTTAGCTTACACATGATACATGTGAATATGACACGCTTTCCTGTTTTTGGTACATACTATATCTGTCTATCACACCATGTTCTTACATGAAACTACTCTTCTTGTGTATCCTGCATCAGTCACTTATGATGGAACACCTTTAAGTTGGCAGTGTGATATTGGTTTGCATCTTGAATATGATTTCTAGCATGTATTGCTTCTAGTTTTATGAACTCCACCTATGACGAGACAATTTTAATTTGGCAGAGTGATATTGATTGCACCTTTCATATGGTGTCTAGTTTGCAGTGCTTCTAATTTGTTGAAGTGCCTTCTGCTTAGTTACCACATCATAGGTGTGAATATGTCAAGCCGTCCATTTTTTCGTACATATTCCATCCTCGTATCATGACTTTGCCTTTCATCAGAGTAGTGTTCGTCAGTATCATGCATGAATGAGTTCTGAAGAGCGAATTATATTCCTTTTTCTTGTCGGTTTGACCTCACAATGCAAAATCAATAAAGCTTAAGGAAATTGGCAAGGCATTGGATGATGGTGGTCCTTCCGAGCAACTGAAACGGAGGTTCTCTACAGATTCTACTCCTCCATCCTCCCAACAAGATTCGCAAGACAATGCAAGGCTAGACAGTCAACGTAGCTGTGTAGATGATGAGCACATCTCCTCTACTCCACCATCACAGGTGCTTGCTCTAACTTGGCACTATTATATGTGGTTTCATGTTGCGTATGATGCCTAGCTTGTATTGCTTCTAACTTTGTTGAATTGCATCTGCTTACTTTACACATAATGCCTGTGAATATGACACGTGTTCCTGTTTCTAGAACATACGTGTACATGATGAGCACATCTCCCTACCATCCACCATCACTATTATATGTGCTTGCTCTAACTTGGAACTGTTATATGTGGTTGCGTTTTGAGCACATCTCCCTACTATGATGTCTAGTTTGTATTGCTTCTGATTATGTTGAATTGCATCTGCGTAGCTTACAACTTATACCTGCAACGGTCACTTACCCATAAGATACATTTAACTTGGGACTGTGATGTAGGTTGCATCTTGCATTGTCTTCTAGCTTGCACTGCTTCTAATTTCTTTAAATGGCACTTACGACGAGACACTTTTTACCTGATAGAGTGATATTGGTTGCATGTTCATATGGTGCCTAGCTTTCATTTCTTCTAATTTTGTTGAAATGCCTTCCGCTTACTATTTTTTCATACATATTCCATCCTCCTATTGTACGTGTGAATATGAAACATTGTCTTTTTTTGTATATATTCCATCCTCCTATCCTGCGTTTGCCTTACATCAAAGTAGTGTTTGTCTGTAACATGCATCAACCAGTTATGCATAGCTAATTTTATTCATCTTCTTGTGGTTTTGACTTCATAAGGCAATATCAGAAAATAGGAAGGAAAAGAGTAAGTTAGTGGATGTTGGTGGTCCTCCGCACCGACGCAAATATAGACTCTCTAGATTTGCCACTGCTACTGCTAATGAAGTTGAAGTCCCAAGTCTACATGATGAGTTCATCTCCCGTACTCCATCGCATGTGCTTGCTCTAAGTTGACAGTGTGATAATTGGTTTCATGTTGCATATGTTGTGTAGCCTGTATTTCTTCTATTTTGATTAAATTGCACCTGCTGAGTTCATACATTATACATGTGCATATGACATGGTGTTCTGTGTCTAGAATACACTGCATCTATCTATCATACCATGTTCTTACATCAAAGTACTGTTTTTGTGTATCCCGCATCAGTCACTCATGATTGGACACTTTTAACATGGCAGTTTGATAGTGGTTGCATCTTGCATTGATTTCTACGTTGTACTGCTTCTCATATTTTGAATTGCCACTTATGACAAGACACTTTTAACTTGGCAGAGTAATATTGGTTGCATCTTTCATATGGTGTCTAGCTTGCATCACTTCTATTTTCTTGAAAATCCTTCTGCTTAGTTTACACATCGTAGCTGCGAACATGTCATGCCGTCTTGTTTTCCTTACATACATCCTCATACGGTTGTCTTACATCAAAGTATTGCTTGTCTGCATCATGCATCAATGAGTTCTGAAGAGTGATTTTATTCTTTTGTGCTGTGGGTACGGCTTGACATGGCAAAGTCAAAAAAGAGCAAGGAAAATAATATAGTAGGGAGTGGTGTTACTTGTCGGGTGAAACGGAAAAGGATCGGTCGTCCAGATTCTGCTGGTACTTATAGTGCAGTAGAAGGTCCAAGTCCACCGGCTAAATCTACAAACACAGTATCACCTGCTCCAACTGTACCAGTATCTCAACGAGTTACTCGTTAGTTTGCTTCGGAACTGGCCAGTTCCCAAGCTGCCTTCACACCTAACACTACTTCCGAAGCACTGCTGACACAACAGGACTTGGCAAGATCAGATGAACCTCATGAGCATCAACACCAAGACGGTACCTGACCGAGTCAAGTTGCGGTTGCATGCTCCTTTATATGTACTTTCACAGTTTGATATACACTAACACTTTCCATATTCGTTGTTGAACTAGCACCACGACGCAAGCGGAAACAGACATCAGGGATAATGCTTGACATATTAACAAAATCTAAAGGAGGAAGAATGGAGATCCATTTTGAGGCAGGTTTAAAAAGGCCACGTGATGCTACATAGTCAGCCAAGTTAGTATCAGAGGCAGCCGTTGCCGTTAGGTGTCATGCACGTATCCTCCCAACGTGGATCCAGTACAGGAATGAGAAAGACAATACCCAGTTTAACACCTTCCTTGACCATTTATCCATAAGTAATGTTATTCATCACAATTAGTAATATTGTCTTGCTCTGTCCCATACTTTCTAGCTTCCTCCTAATAAGACTCACATTCTTTTTTCAACAGATGAGGTTCAAGTTGGATCCGAAAGATGATGCAACTAAACAAGCATGCACTCATGTTTTTCAGTCTGCTCTGCGACAGTATCGGTACCACCTTAGAAAATCTCACTTTGAAGGCAAGGCTAACAATGAAATCGCCCAAACATCTCCAGTGGAATATATTACAGATGAAGTGTGGACAACCCTCGTTAAACACTGGTCTGATCCAAAGTATCAGGTAGGCTATATGTATTTGATCAGACCACATATTGAACTTGTATTTATGTATGTGCTTACAAGTGTATCTTCTTCTAGGCTAACTATTTGAAGAACAAGACCAACCGTTCTAAAGTGAAATTCCAACAGACAACAGGATCTCGTAGCTATATTGCACACTGCGAGGCTCTTGTAAATAGCTGCTACTTCCTTCTTTTTTATTTGCCATATTATCGTATTTATATTGACTTGTTCCAAATATAGAGGAAAGCCTGTTCGGACCAAAAAGAACCTGAACCGAATGCAGTGCAAATCTTCAAGGATTGCCACACCAGCAAGATGAAGGGCATGAGCACACCAGTTCAAGCCGATGTTGTAAGTCCTTACTCCTCCTGCCTTTGAACTGATTGGTACTGTGATGTGTTCATTTAACTACTTGGTTTGCAGCCAATGTCAGTTACTCTGTTCACTTTTATACACAGTTGTCTTAACGTATCATTTCACCTTACATGGTTTAAAAGAGATGAAGGATATTCTTTTGGTCTTGATCTGTATTCTAGTTGTTATGTTCACGTGCGCACACAATGATAAAATAGCATGTTTGTTTTATATCTGTTTGCCCATGATATGAATGATGTCATACTATGTTCATCCTACTTTAAACCATGTCTCTTTATCCTTAGATGTCAACAAATGTGAGGAAATACACAATACAATAGGCATGCTACATGGACATATGTTCCAAAAGTGATCTTATTATGTAGTTGGCACTACAATACATGCTAATGTATTACAGTAGTTCACCAAAATAAGTTATGTATAAATGTGTAACCTACTTTGTTTGTTTTGTCTCATTAGTAACTTATCTGGTACACTAATCTACAAGTTCAAACTTTCAGAAGCTATGGAAAAATGATTGAATAGCCACAACCACCGAAGGTGATGAGGCTACCACAGCACAATGTCACCTCTTGCTGCGGTCGTCGGTATCTCTCCACTAACGATGCAAAAGCACCTTCCTGCGTAATTCGGGTTGGTTGTCAAGGTAACCTCGTCCAAATCGCCATTGAACAAAATCTTCCCGCTAGGCAGTGATATATCTGTGCTCCGGACACAAGTCCAATCCCTAATGGACGTCGTTTTGGAAACAAGAATAGTGGTTGACAAATGTCGTCAAGATATGAATGGTTTTGAAACCGGACTATCGGACATTAAATTTATTGTTCAAGAGCAATGGCGGAAAAAGGTGAAGATCGTGCTGCTCCATCGATTCTACAGCTGAAACATTAGCACTCGGGTCAAATGATATGTGCTTCTATACATCGATGGTGCTTTTATCTGCAAGGATCAGTAAACTTTATGCCAATGTGCCTTTTGTTGTGATACAACATTTATGTCTGATGCCAAAGGCTGCAATAATTACGACGCTATTTTTGTATTGTGTAGGTTTATCTTAGTAATGTATTTGGCAGAAAGCTTCATAGGAGCCCAACATGCCAACATTCGTCGGGCCCAGTCCAATTGGGCTAAAAACGATTATGGGCCGAAATTTGCATGTAGCCCACTAAAAATATTTGGGCCTAAATCAGCCTAAGATTTCATATTTTTCTAGTAGGCCTCTGCCCATAGTGGGCCTTTAACAGGCCTAAACATAATTTGGGCCCTCAGTTACAATAGGCCGTTTACAGGTGTAAATATCTTGAGCCCATAAAACATGGGCCTTTAAAAGACCGAAAGTGAGATTGGGCCCATTTACGATGCAGATCTTTCACAGGCCGAATTCGGACGGGCCGTAAATGCGCCGACCTAATACACGGGCCTTTAACAGGCCGGAAGTTCAGTCGGGCTAGATTATCATCATTTTTATATGGGCTGTTAATGGGCCCGATGTGACATTGGGCCACATATGGCCCATGGATTTCGTCCGACGTTAACATGCCGAAAATCACAACAGGCCGAAAGTGGCCCAAATCTATAGTGGGCCTCTAACAGGCCGAATGTCAGACATGGCCGAATATGACCCAAATCCTTCACGGTCGTTTATGGGCCAAAAGTTTCAATGGCCTGTAAATGGGCCCAAATGAAGCGGGACCTTTAACGGTAGGAAATACATCGGGCCGTAATTCAGCCCATATACTTAGCGGATCGTTAACGGGCGAAGTGATCATGGGCATAATGATGACAAGTTTAGGACAGGCCGTTGATGGGCCGATTTCACACTAGCCGTACGGGCCTTAACTGAGAATGTTGGGCCTTTAGCTCGGCCGACCCATTATGGTCCACAAAATCTCGCGGGCCTTTAGCTGGGCCGGCCCATTATGGCCCTCAAAATCTCATGGGCCTTTAGCTGGGCCGGCCCATTATGATACAAAAAATCTCATGGGCCTTTTGCTGGGCTGGCCCATTATGGACCGCAAAATCTTGTGGGCCTTTAGTTGGGCTGGCCCATTTAAACTTTATGGGCCACTTTTGGGCCGGTCCATGTGTCAGCATATCATAGGCGCATCTCGCCCATTGGATGAGTGACACCTGTGCCAACGCGGAGCTGACACGTGTTTTCGTCAGCCAATCATAATTTTACACGTGGAAAATCCCCATTGGTCATGGTTGTTAATGGGTTATCGGATCCAAAACCTGACCCGATAGCTTAACGACGTTCCGTTACAGTGGATGCCACGTGTCGGTCACCCTTGACGAAAGCACTTCTGTGACGCGTGATTTATCGTCATGGAAGTGGACACTTCCATGGTGATAATTTTGGTAATGTCATGGAACACTTCTACGACAACACAGGTATGACTATCTTGATTCTGTCATAAATTTGTCATGGATGTACATGCATGACAAAAAATGCGACCTACTGTGACAAACACGTATCATCACGGAAGTGTATTTTTTTGTAGTGCATAGAGTTCGTACTAGAATAACACCTTAAGACACAAATCAACCAAAACCCTAATGTCACCTAGATACTCCAATGTCACCTCACGTATCCATGGGCATGATTATACGATATGCATCACACAATCTCAGATTCATCTATTCAAGCCAACACAAAGTACTTCAAAGAGTGCCCCAAAGTTTCTACCGGAGAGTCAAGACAAAAACGTGTGCCAACCCCTATGCATAAGTTCACAATGTTACGGAACCCGCAAGTTGATCACCAAAACATACATCAAGTAGATCACGTGAATATCCCATTGTCACCACAGATAAGCACATGAAAGACATACATCAAGTTTTCTCAAATCCTTAAAGACTCAATCCGATAAGATAACTTCAAAGGGAAAACTCAATCCATCACAAGAGAGTAGAGGGGGAGAAACATCATAAGATCCAACTATAATAGCAAAGCTCGCGATACATCAAGATCGTGCCAAATCAAGAATAGAGAGAGAGAGAGATCAAACACATAGCTACTGGTACATACCCTCAGCCCCGAGGGTGAACTACTCCCTCCTCGTCATGTAGAGCGCCGGGATGATGAAGATGGCCACGGTGAGGTTCCCCCTCCGGCGGTGCCGAGCAGGTCTAGATTGGTTTTGGTGGCTCTGAGAGGCTTGCGGCGGCGGAACTCCCGATCTAGGTTATGTTACGGGGTTTCTGTATAGATAAGAGGTTTTGGCGTCGAGAACAAGTCGGGGGTCTCGGGCTGTCCACGAGGTAGGGGCGCGCCCCGGGGTGGGCACGCCCCACCCTCGTGGGCAGCCCGGACTCTTCTGGCCCAACTCTTTTACTCCATGGCCTTCTTGTGGTCCAAAAATAAGTTCCGTGAAGTTTCAGGTCAATTGGATTCCGTTCGGTTTTCCTTTTCTGCGATACTCAAAAACAAGGAAAAACATAAACTGGCAATGGGCTCTAGGTTAATAGGTTAGTCCCAAAAATCATATAAAATAGCATATAAATGCATATAAAACATCCAAGATGGATAATATAATAGCATGGAACAATCAAAAATTATAGATACGTTGGAGACGTATCAGCGGCTCAATTGGGGGCTCATCAGCGGTCTCTAGTACACCCTTCGGCAACCATTGCAGATGGTATGACTTCCAGGATAGTTAACGTGTTGTGTCTAGTACCATCTCTATGCAATGAACGTTTGCCCAATGATTTTAAGGTTCCTCGTAAGATGCCTAACTACACAGCTGATCTTCCACCTGAGGCTTGGATTGAAAGCTATGAACTAGCTATGGAGATGCTGGATGTTAATGATGTTGTATGTGCCAAGTACTTCACCATGATGTTGGATGGACCGGCTCGTACCTGGTTGAAAGGATTACCCACCAATTCCATCAATTCATGGGCTGAGTTGAAGGCGCGCTTCATTCAGAACTTTAAGGGAACATGTAAGCATCCTCTGTCAATTATTGACCTGGGCAACTGCGTGCAGTGGGAGGATGAGTCGGCCCACCATTGGGTTCGCCGGGTCTCAGCTATTATCCACTCATCGGATAGCATTGCGGCAGGTTCTACTGTTTTGATTCTGGAGAAGAATTATCACTTTACCCCCCTCAAGGAGAAGCTTGGGCGGCTTAAGCGTCACTATAGTGACATGGGGGAGCTCATGGCGGCTCTCATCAAATATGCCGACTCTGACACTACCAAAGATCCTAGATCCGATGATAAATAATCCAACAAAGAAGAGTGGTAATGGCAAGGGTCCGCAGCAGAATGTGACAGGGCATAATGGTCACAACCAGGGTAACAATGGTAAGCGTAGACAACCTGATGGTGGGTCAGATCTGGTAGCTAACACCAACACTGGATATAAAAACAAGCTCTGTAATGGCAATGGTAAGCATGCCTTTGGAGGACCGAGGTTTAATCTTGAGACAATGATGAATGAACCTTTCCCAAAACACAGTCTGCCCAATAAACCAGCGGCTCACGCTTGGAAGGATTGTTTCATCAGGAGAGAGTATAAGAATTCCAATTTTAGTCAGAATCATGGTAACAATAATGGCCCGCCTGGCGGGTCAGGATCCGGCTCACATGGGACCGGCTTCGGCGGTGGCGGCTCAAGTTCTGGGTATCAAGGACAGGGCAACCAGGGTGGTTATAACCAATAGTCTAGTCAAGGTAACCAGAAACAACAGTCAGGGTAGCAGAGTAATCTAAAGCAGCTCAACGAGGATCAGTATCACGTTTTTACCACCAGTCTTTGCAAACAAGATCAGAAGGTTCATAAACGCGTGGTCAGTGCAATTGAGCCGGCGGTACCTCAATATTTGCGGTGGTCAGAGCAACCAATCACATGGAGTCGAGAGGATCACTCGCCCCAGGTTGGCAATCCGGGTCAACTAGCATTGGTGGTAGCCCCTCAAGTTGGGGGTTACAAATTCACTAAAGTGCTCATGGATGGTGGCAGCAACATCAATATCCTTTATTATGATACCTTTAGCCAAATGAATTTGACTGATAAAGAGCTTAAGCCGTCTTCTACAGTCTTTCATGGTGTGGTACCTGGTAAGTCGGCATATCTAGTCGGTAAGATTTCCTTGGAAGTAGCTTTTGGCGATGATTATGACTACAGGGCCGAGATGTTATGGTTTGAGGTGGTTAAAATAAAGAGCCCTTATCATGCCTTGTTTGGATGGCCGGCTTATGCCAAATTTATGGCATGGCCTTGTTATGTTTATCTACAACTTAAGATGCCTGGACGTAAGGGTACCATTACAGTCCATGGTAATTGAAAGATTGCTTTGGAATGTGAAGAAGGAGATGATGCCTATGCTGAATCAGCCTGTGCTACTGAGGAGCTTAAATTTTATTAGGATAATGTTGACCCGACTGATATGACCCCTTTGAAGAAACCCACCACAGAGCAAGACCCTTTGTTGAAGTTTAAATCAGCTGATGATACTAAGCAGGTTGACTTTGTCCCTGTCGACTCATCTAAGCAGTTCACAATAGGGGCTAACATGGATCCTAAATAGGAAAGCGCGCTCACCGAGTTCATCCGTGAGAATCGGGACATCTTTGCATGGAAACCTTCTGACATGCTGGGTGTGCCGAGAGAATTCGTTGAGCACACTCTTAATGTTGATCTTAAATTTAAGCCGGTCAAACAGTTCCTTCGTCGTTTCAATGAGGAGCGGTGTAAGGCTATTAGACAAGAGGTGGCCTAGCTCTTCGCAGTTGGGTTCATCATTGAAGTTTTCACCCTGAGTGGTTGGCTAACTCGGTGTTGGTACTTAATAAAAACGGCACCTGACGCATGTGTGTTGATTACACTGATCTTAACAAAGCGTGTCCAGCTTGAAAGTGATAGTTATCGACTAGAGGGGGTGAATAGGCGATTTTTAAGAAAGTCTTCAAAACATAGAAGTTTCAAAGACAAACGATAGAAATGAACCTATTAACATGCAGCGGAAGGTAGACTACACTAGGCAAACCATAGTCAAGTATTCAATGAAGTGAAAGCACGAAGACTAATGATAGCTAGGTAGAATGGATCAAGATGGAAGACAATATGAAGACAAACAACAATAGTCATCACATAGTGAAGACAACAGATAATGCAAGAAGGCAATGACTTCACGAAGGCAAACTGTAAGTAAAGAGAGGGAGAAGATAAAACCAGTCTCTTGGAGAGGACAAGGATTTGTTGGACCAGTTCCAGTTGCTGTGACAACTGTACGTCTAGTTAGGGAGGCTGAGATTCAACTCAGAAGACCGCATCTTCACCTTATTCCCTTTGATCTAAGGACACCCAGTCCTTGCCCAATCACTCTGGTAAGTCTTCAAGGTAGACTTCCAAACCTTCACAGACTTCGTTCACCAGCAATCCACAATGACTCTTGGATGCTCAGAACGTGACGCCTAACCGGCTGGAGGATTCACAATCCTCAAGTGTAACAAGTCTTCAGGTCATGCGGATAGAAAGACTTCAGTGATGCCTAACACTCTTTGGCTCTGGGTGTTTTGGGTTTTGTCCTCACAAGGATTTCTCTCTCTCAAAAGCTTCGGAGGTGGGTTGTTCTCAAACGACAAAAGCCGTGCACTAACTCCGAGCAGCCACCAATATATGGTGTAGGGGTGGGCTATTTATAGTCACTAGGCAACCCGACCTGATTTGTCCGAAATGACCCTGGGTCACTAAGGAACTGACACGTGTCCAACGGTCAGATTTCAAACACACGCGGCAGCTTGACTTGGGCTACAAGTAAAGCTGACTCATCTAGCTATGGATAAGAATTGCTCTCATTGTCTTCGCTTGAAGACATAGGATTTGGGTGAGCATCACTTCAGTCACTCTGACTTTGTTCACTTGGACCCCATTTAATAGTACGGTGGTTCCTATGACTCAACAAATAAGAAAGGAAACTACAAAACAACTATGTCTTCGCACTCCATAGTCTTCACGTGAATGTCTTCTCGAGTCATACACTTCGATGTGATTGTCTTCACATACCACCATTGTCTTCATACATTTTTAGGGGTCATCTCCGGTAGATAAACCGAATCAATGAGGGACTACTACCTGTGTTATCCTGCAATTCTCACAAACACATTAGTCCCTCAACCAGGTTTGTCGTCAATACTCCAAAACCAACTAGGGGTGGCACTAGATGCACTTACAATCTCCCCCTTTTTGGTGATCGATGAAAAACTGGTTGAAGTTTTCAACAGGGATAAAAGTATGTGAAATTGTAAAGGATTAAGGTATTGTCTTCATAAGGAGCAAAAGGCTCCCCCTGAAGATGTGCATATAAGTATTTTGCTTTTGAATGCAAATGCACATGGCAGGTTGTACTTGAGGAGATCCTCTTCAACTTATGAAGACAATTCATCATTCATGGAACGACATTGCGAAGATAATGATATTCATAATGAAAAATGGACGTCTGCAAAATGACTACGTGCGGAATTTATCGTCGCACATGCGGAATTTATCATCGCTTCACATAGTTGACAGAAAAGGTAGCAGACGACCATCAAGTTTAAGTGTTACAACTCAAAGAACCAAAAGTACCAAAAGCGAGAGTTGTAAATACTTGGCAAAATATAAGGCAACCACCCATATGGACCCGCTTGAAGACTATCAACTCATATGCTTCTCCCCCTTTTGTCAGTAAGGACCAAAAAGGTTTGAAGACATAGAGTCTCTACTCGTTCCCATGAGGAGTAGGCGAAGCATCAAGGTCGTCGTTGAGGTTTGGTGGTGCAGAAGAGCTTGGTGCAGTGTCGATATGCGGCGAAGTAGGAGGTGGTCAAGTAGCATCATCGATGACTCTTGCATTGACTGTTGCCGCAGAGGATGAGTACTCAGAATCTTCGAGCGAGGGAGTCTGATGCAAGACGACATTCCTAGGAGGCGTGGAATCAAACTTGAATATCTCTGTGAAGCCATCGTCTTGAAGATCAGCTTCAGCACTAAGCAATGTCAGACTCTTCCACGACCTCCGACAGGTTTCATGGGTGACAAAATGCATTCTTGGTGGCAAGGTTGCGAATGCGATTGACATCCACCAAGAGGCTTTGCATCTGACGCTTCAGCCAGTTGTGATGCTTATCCTATTCTTGATGCAGGGCAACGAGAAGCTCTCGGTCATTAAGAACATGAGATCGCTTCCGAGGCCTTTGAACAATTGTGCTTTCAGTGGCTTCAGTATGGGCACGATGAGGTGCACGAGTATTGCCAGCCAAAGGATAAACACGAGTAGCGGCCAGAACTCCTTCAATGGGTTGAGTGAAGCTTTGGTGGTCGGCATTGTGAAGATAAATTGGCTCCTTGGCAGGTTCTGGGTAGATGGCTTCGACATACAGATCAACCTCTGGCAAGAATATGAGATGATTGCGCACAGAAGGCTGATAGTTGATAGCAGAATGAAGCTTGATGAGGTGCATTACCCATGGAGCATAGAATTTCAATCCAAAAAGATCAGAGCCAGATGCAGCCAATTGCCTGATGAAGAAGTCTTGAGCATTGAAACTAATGCTATTGAATATATAGAAGACCAATGTCTTCATTGCTCCTTCAAGCTTCGCTGCAGAAGAATGTCCGTTGACAGGCCATAGAGTTCGCCTGATGATATGATAAATAGTGCGAGGCAGATACTCTAGGTCTTCAACAAAGAACTCCTTTGGATATTCTGCGTCTTGTGGCAGTGGCTTCATCATGCTTAGCATTTGGCTCATGTTTGGCTCTGGCTTCTGGAAGATGCTCTCCAAAGCATTGCGGTGAAGCTGACAACCAGGCTCAAAGAGTTCACCTGGAGTGGGCAGGCCAGTGAGCTTAATAATATCAAGAGCTTTGGCTTCGTGGTGAACATTGCCTACCATCCACTCAAGGATCCATGTCTTCAGATCCCTGTTGTATCAGCGAATGTGGAGGGTGGCATAGAATTGTAGCAGAAGCTCTTCGTTCCAGTGCTCTTTATCAGTCACAAATTTGAGAAGTCCAGCATCTCTGAAACAATCAAGTGCTTCTTCCAAGCAAGGAAGTCTAGCAATAGCTTCGCAGTCTAGACGCATATGGGGAAAGATGCGTCCTTGATCATAAAGGACACATGAATAGTAACTACGTTGCTGATAGCTCCAGAATCGATCAGATGAAATTCTTGGCTTGGAATATGGGTTCTTGGCACTGTCAAAGAAGGTGTTATGTGCTTTGAAACCATTTGCATTAAATGATCCTGGTGAACTAGCAGTACCTGGGAACCTTGGCAACCTTGGCTTAGGCTTCTGGACCTGAGGCCTGTGCTCCACATGATAGTGAAATTGTGGTCCGGCAGCAGGTGGAGGAACCAGAATGGGCCATCTGATAGTAACCAGCTGACCATGATCAAATGCTTGCTCAATGGTGTGTGGCCTTGGAGGCGGTACAAGAGCAGTGGCATTGGCATTAGCTTCAGGCTACTGATTGGCTTCAGGTGCAGCATTGTCTTCAGGCACCGTATTCACTTCAGGCGCCACATTAGCTTCAGCCATGACAATGTCATTGGCTTCAGTAGTGTTGTTTGGGGCCGCCTCATTATTGTCAACCTCCACTTGAGTAGCTGGAGGGTCGGACACGTTCTCCTCGAGAACAACTTCAGGGTTGGACTGAGGTGTAGCAACATGTTCTTCTTCTTGGCGGTGTTCTTCTTATTCATCGGCTGATGCAGCCGGAATGTCTTCAGCAGCTCTGGCTTTAGACTCTGAGACGTTCGCAGTTGGAGTGGCTTCAGGAAACACTTGGCGTGATATTGAGTGGTGGTGCTCTTCTCCTTCTGGAACACTTGAAAGAGTGACTTGGGGCCTTGGTCCTTTGCGAAGCCTGCGAAATGCCGGCGACGCTTGTGGAGAGGGAGTTGGCTGGGCCACAAAGTCGTCATCATCAAGCACCGGAGTGGTGACTTGAGTTGGGGGAGTATGAGGTGATTCTTCTTGACAGGGGGGGCGGAGTCTTGAGGGTGATCAGCCCATGAATCATCCTGAGCAATTGGCGTCAAAGGATGACCAATGCTGATGAGTTCGCTGTTCGTGAGAACAGGCAATGATACCGTTTGGTGCTTGATCTGAGGAAGTACTTCATCATCATTTACATTGTCTTGGGGACCAATGTCTTCAGCTGCGATGGGGTCAACAACTGGAATGTCTTCAGCTTCAGGAGCCTCTATGGTAGCAGGCTCGTGAACTATTATCTGACGCTCTCAATGTTCTGACGCAGGACGAGCAACTAAGATTGGCTCGACGACAAGGGGCTTAGTGGGAGCAGCCCGATCTTTCTTCTTAGTCTTTCTCTTCTTGGTCAGTGGAGCATCATCAGTAGTGTTCTTGTTCTTGCGCTTTCTGGCTTCGGCTTCGGCTGCCCTTGTTTTATTGAGTTTTGAAGCTACTGCGGGGACCTTAGGCTTCACGCATGTCATGCTGGCGGGGAAGACAATGCGAGGTTCTTCCCGCCTGGATGCTTCAGCTGGGGCCACAGCAGGCTTCTTCTTCTTGGCAGCCATCTTGGGGTCGATGCCAGGACGCCCAAGTGCCTTGCGCTTCTCGGCTTCATTGTAAGCTTGAACACATTTGGCAGCGAGGTGTTTCATTCGCTCTCGTGAACCTTTTGCTTCATCACGTTTCTTGTGTAACTCCTCCTTGAGCTCATGCATCATTTGCTTGAAGTTTTGGACATCAGTCACACTGAGCTTGGCCATGTGCTCTTGAACTGGGCTTTTTCATAGTCAATTTTGTTCTTGAGTTCAACTATCCTCTGAGCTAGAGCTAGCTCAGGAGCAATGGCTCCATGGAAGGAGACGCTGAGGCCAATTGGGAGCTGAAGATCATCAAAACTGAGGTTTGGGCTGTCAAACCACTCATCAATGAAATTGTTCAATATGTCCACGTCAAAGAGGGGCAAACCATTGAAGATTTCCGCCTCTTGCTTGCTCTTTATCAACTGCTCCAGAGCATCATTGCCAAGATCATCGTCACTAGACAGATCAATGGCTTCGTTCTCATTCCTCGGAATGGCAGCTGGGGTCAGTCCTTGACCAGTAATCTGCATGGGCTTCTTCTTCTTCTCAGTCTTGGAGATGCGAGAGAGATCTTCAGAATGCACACTTGGTGCGATGGGAGCTGTGGCGGAGGCTTCGCGTGAAGCTCTTGGTGCGATGGAGGCTTTGAAGCCTTGGGTTTCTTACCTTTTGTGGTTTTGGTGGGCAGCGCTTCGCCGTAATCAGCGTCGTCTATAGAGTGTGTTGGCGTTCTGGGAACGGGGGTCCCCAGACTTGCCTGCCTGCGGCCCACCGCATGGCTAAGCCAGCAGGCCGTACGGCCCATCTTCGTCAACAAGGCATCCAAGTCCCTCGTAAGGGTCCAAGCCTCACGAGGCGGACGATGCAAGAACTCCTCTGGAGTAGCCTAGCCAGGCAGGCTCACGAGGAGTGGAGATATCAAGGTGGGGCAAAACCTAACGAGGCTCCCGTGACGTGAGCCATGACGAACGGCACCAGGCGGGCGCCAGCGCGCGCAATGTCCTTATTTCCTCTTTGGTGCTAAGGAGGCCAGCGCAGGCGAAGAGTACCGAGGCATCAGGCAAAGGTTGCTATATTGGTACAACGAGACCAAGACCAGAAGGAAGGCAAGACGGGGGTCATCGTGGAGCCCAAGACGACGTCACCACCAGAGCTTTTCGCAGGCGAAGACCACTTTTGTCAGGATAGCTTGTACTAGTTGTCCCCCTTCGAATTTGCCCGTCGTTGTTGGCTCCCTTCCCGCTCGATATTTGGGAAGAGGACCAGGGCCTCTATAAATAGGTCTAGCCACCACAGTAGTCGAAAAGAGATCGAGAGGCGCCGCTGGCTAAATGCGCACAAGAACACCTCGACCTCAGGAGGCTGTTCTTCCCTTGTGTTGTTCATCATTAGCCCAAGAGGCAATCCACCACCACCACCACATTGGAGTAGGGTATTACACCACAACGATGGCCCGAACCAGTATAAACCTCGTGTCTTTCTGTGTTGCGAGTTCGTCGAGTTCGTCCACGAGATATTAGTGAGCTAGGGCGTAGATTGGTAGGAGGGAAAGACTTCGCGCGCACCCCAGTGTTCGAACCTTGAGGGTTTGCCGGAACCCCACATCCCGACATTTGGCGCGCCAGGTAGGGGTGCGCCGGAGCTTCTTTTCCACCAACTAGCTCGCCGACGCTCCACAGCCACGATGTCCGGCGACCCAAGGGCCGACTCCGATCGCTAGGCAGCCTGGCCAGCCCGAGCAGCGCCGCCTACCCATGAAGATCTCGACCCCACACTCCAGGCGGCGCGAGCGCCGACAAACTCCAACGAGCGCGGACAGCACGGCCAGGCATCATCCACCCTCACCCCGCGGCAAGTACGAGCCGTGGCAAGAGCGGCGAGTCATGCCGCAGCAACTGCGCCGCACTCATGGCGGGAGCAAGCAAACATGCGGGCGGCACTCACGGTGGCAAGGGAGCTGCTGCGATGCAGGCTGATGGAGAGTGGCCGGGATACACTGCTGGAGCGTGTTGCCGAGCTGCTGGATGCAGCGGCGTCGGGAGCACCACCCTTCTGCTATCGACTTCCTCCTCCGGCCACTACAGGGCCGCGTGGTGAACCTCACCACATCCATGTGCCCTCAACTATGCCTGGGGGCTTCATCAACATCAGCACGGCCAGTGGCGTAGGGGGCTCCGACTCCCCCATGCCGCCCGCGACAAGCACGAGCGCAAGCGTCGCCCTTCATGGTCCCAGCCGGATGCCACACTACCACCCTCAGGACGCCACCCTGGGCCAAGCAACATGGAGCGTGGGGCACCATGGCGAGGTATTCGGGGTGACAGCCCCGGACGCCTACGTGCCCCGCATGATGGATCAAGGGTACGCACCAGAGGACGACCTCGGCTCATTCATTGGAGAAGATTGGGGAGAGGGGGCGCTAGGATCCAAAGCCTTCCAAGAACCAACGGAGAACCACAACGACCGCGCCGGCAACAGCAACCACAGGGTACCGCTAATCTCTCAGGAACATGCTTATGCTAACCATGGGCTGCAGATGAATCAGGTTGCAGCGTCGATCGACGACCCTGGCACGATGGCACCTGTTCGAACAAGGGAGACACGCTAGGGGCCGCCGGGAGGGAGCAAGGAGCAAGGCCCCTCCCTGCGGCGCGTGACGCCTGGCGACACCCGGAGGTAGGCCCTCTGCCGGGGAGGCCTCGACAACCCTTCCCCCGGCAGAGGACCTATGGTCGACGAGGGAACCGCTGGCGTCCTCTTTCCCTCCTTTGTGTCGTCCTGGTGACCGGTCGGCTCAGAAGAGGTCGAGGGTGGCGCAAGGCAGGGCCCTCGTCTGGCGATATGAAGCAAGGCCGGTACCTGTGAAGAAGGCCCAGTGCCTGTGAAGCTCGCCGCCCGTGACACTCTCACGTAATAATGAGTTGGGGTTGTACACGCCCCGGAGTCTCAGGGGTGCCGGCCTCAGGCCATGGGGCTCCCTCCCACACCTAGTGGCAGCACTTAGCTCTGCGCTGGTGAGAAGATGAAGACCAGAAGACTAGACTAGGTGCCTAACGCGGCCTTTTTCTTTGGATCTCTCTTTCTATAGCTTTGCTTTCTGGATCTGGATTTGAGTTGAAGCCGAATTTTTATCGATGCACGCGGGGAGAGCCTTTTCTAGTGTGAGCAATTTCTTTCCTTCTGGATCTTGTTTTGTCTGGGACTCATGTCTGCCGCCTTTCCCTCACGAGCTCCTCGCGAGTGGGACCGCGCGAAGCACGTGCACGCCAAGCGCGCGCTAGCACTGCAACTGGTGCTCACCCCTCATGGGGCCCCTTTTGACGGGGCGACGAGCTCAGCAGGATTCTCAGAAACTCGACGTGTCACGACCCAGCTCAAAGCTGGCACTGACTAAGGTAAACCACGATAGAGAACTCGCACCCGGATTCACGAGCCCACGAGGACACAAACTCGCATTGCTTAGGAAAGTCAAAACTGCATTTTGCTTGCATGAGGGGCTCCCCCTCTCAAAATGCTCTCACAAGTTTTCCAAGGGCCACGCCTGAGTTTGTGCGTAGGGTGAAATGACAGGAGAACAAGGGATCAGCCAGAAATGTCACTCACTGCGTCACCCGCGGATGCGCCACTCGCGTCGTCGTCATCTTCATCGGCATCGTCGCCACCATCGGCGACGCCCTCATCGCCGTCGTCAACCACGTCACCTTCGTCTGCGATGACCACCACCGCGTCATCCTCCAAAGTGAAGGCCCTGACCAACGCGTCCACATTGTCCTCAACCCAACGCGCTAGGTCGTCCCAGACAGCCGTGGGTACATGGGCGATAGCGGCATCGAAATCAAAGTTGGAGTCGGCACTCAGGATGTGGCTGAAGACACGGGAGAAGGCGCGCTTGAGCAGGACACGACCCCTTTCCTCCACAAGCTGGCGAGCTCTGGCAGATCGAGCCTCCAGGCGCGTCACCACCTCGGTGAAGAAGGTCAGGTGGCTGGCATAATCGTTCGAGTGAGGGGCCGGCGCCTGCACGTCGCAAATATGGCCCAGGGCGATATTGGCCCTGTTCCGGAGATCCTGAAGCATAGGGGCATGCTCGCGCTCCAGCGTTCGTCGCTGCAGCACCTCCTCCGTGTTTTGCCTCGCAACGGCCTCTGCTTCATCAATTGCCCCCGGAGGGAACGCCGCTCGGTGCGGGCGGAGGCCAAGTCCGCCTGCGCTGTAACCAGGGCAGCGGCCGTGGCTTCCGCACGCCTCTCAGCCTCGTCCAACCTGTGCCTGAGGGTAGCGGCCCTACCCTCATCATCCGCGCCTGCGAGCTTCAGCTTCAGGTTGTACCTACCCTCCAGATCTGCGTGAACCTTGGCCACCCGGCGGTTCACCTCCTCCTCAACTCTGGCCTCGCGAGCCCCGAAGGCATCTTCTGCTTGAGCAACTTGATGTTCCCTCGTCTCCAGTCGCTCGAGCTCGAGGCTGCGCTCCACAGCTTCCAGGGCCAATGTCTCACTGCGCTTCCGGACCGCCTCGTCCTCCGCGGGCGTCCCCCTCAATGATGCAAGAGCGGCCCTGCGCGCCTCCACCTGTTTCTCAAGGGATGTGCTCTAGGCCTGGAGCTCCCATGCGCGTTCCTCCGCAGCCTCATGATGGCGGTCATCCTCGCGAGCCTCTTCCAAGGCTCATGAGCGGGCTTCATGGGCGATCTTGAGGAGGCCTCGGCCCTCGCATTCTCAAGGTCTCGCTCATAGAGACCGAGGTTGACGGCCACCCTCTGCTTGCGCCGCTCCTCCACCAGCCGGAGACCTTCGGCCTCAAGGCGCGAGTCAACACCCTCGAGCTCTTCACCAAGTCGACTCATCGTGCCCATCGCCTCCTGGAAGAGCTCGTGACGAACCACGCTCCGCCCGCGCTCGAGCTCGAATGCTCAGCCCTCCTCGTCCTCCACCTCGGGGGCTGCGGGCGGGGCGCCAAGCGGCACGCCACCCCCCGGCAGGGGGCTGGGGGCTGGCGCCGCACCCGATACCAGCCCGTCCTCGCGAGACGCCCAAGCCGGTTGAGGCTCGCTGTTTGAAGAGGAGCCAAAGATCGAAGCCAACCAGCTGCTGTCTATGAGCAAAGGAGGGGCCTTGGGCACGCCCGCCCGGCTCCATGCCAGACCGTGGGGGAGGAGTGACGAAGCCGCAGGCTCAGCGCGCCACGAAGGCGGAGATGCTCCCCCAACCGACCCTGCTCCAGGGGCGGTAAGCAGATCAGGAACGCTCAAGGCGGATGGGGGAGCTGAGGAAGGAGGAGGCCGCTTCTCGGGAGACACAACAGCTTCAACAGAAGGAGCCCTGAAAAGCTAACGTCAGGATAAGGAGGCAAAACGCAGGAAGCCGCGACGACAAGGTACTCACGCGTCAATGGCGATGTACTTTCGCCGCTTCAGCGGTCCAAAGATGTTGCTGCCACTAGGGGATCCTTTCCTCTTGCGGAGCTCCTCGAAGTCCACACAAAGACGACTGAAACCTTTGGACATGGCGGCGGTGCGGCAGGGCGAAGAAGATCCGGAAGGATATCTTGAGGGTGCTCGTTGCGGCAAACAGCGGGCATCGTTTCACCACGACCTCCCGAGGCTCACGGAACCTTGGCCTCGGAGTCGCATGCTCGTCTCCTCAAAGAACGGCGCCTCGGGGGGGTGGCACGCTCCTGAGGACGATGCCCCAGGATCATCACTCGTCACGTGCTCCTCAGCACTCGAGCCACCGGCCTCCGTCGGAGCTCACCCACCTGCACCGTCACTTGGGGCGAGCTCAGCACCAAGGGCAAGGAAGGGAACCACGACGACGGGGTTCTCACGAGGCCCCTCCAGGCCGATAGGCCGCGGACCCCACTCATCAAAAGGAGGCATGTTCTCTGCAAACTCATCCTTGTTCTTGCTGTGGTACAGTAAGCAATTCTTCCCAGGTAGTTCGGCCGGCAAAGGGACACCCATCAGGACTTTGAGCACTGTCTGCCGCGTCCCGAGAAGGAGCCTAAACTCCTAAAACTTCATGTGTTCCTGGCTGTTGAGAAAGGTCCACATTGGGCGAGAATGGCGCTAAAGCGGAGCAACCCGGCGCTTGAAGAATTCCTTCACCACCATCGGTGCGGTCATGTTGCGATCCTTCAGCAACCTCAACCTGAGCCATACGTGGGCAAGGCGGGGGCTCGTGAGCCGTTGATGGCTCCAGCCGGAGTTAGGAACAGCGGGCCCTGGCGGAGCTTGGAGCAGAGGACTGAGCACGCCGGCATCAACGAACACCCATCGTGTCCGAAATTCACCCGTGGATGGAGGAAGCTCGAAGTCGATCCCTGTTGGGGATATAACTATTTGTGTAAGCCGCCCAGGAGGGGCCGGGTTACGTAAAGAGATTACCAGACAGAAGCCCAAGTCCAAGCATGAAGATGGCGTCTCAACAAAGGGCCTAAGGCCCACAGCGACTTAAGGCCCGTTGTAGTAAACCGCCATAATGGAAAGATTTGTATCATAAGATAGACTTGACTAGTCACCAAGCCGGACATTGTTTATAAGCCGGCCGGGACTCTGTAGGCCATAGGGCGTCAACCCGTGTATATAAGGGGACGACCTGTTGGCGGCTTAGGGCAAGAAACAACCAATCGAGGACCGGGCATAGCGTATCTCGCTCCCTGGTCATCGAAACCTCAAGCAATACCAACCCAACTAGACGTAGGTTTTACCTTCACCGTAAGGGGCCGAACTAGTATAAAACCTCTCGTGTCCTTTGTCCCGATTAACCCCTTTAAGCTTCCTAGTTGCGATGGCTCCACGACTAAGTCCTTGCAAGAGGACATCTGCGTGACAATTCCCGACAGTGGCGCCCACCATGGGGCGGTGCACGGTGGTTGAGTTCTTGAAGGGCAGCTTGAAGGGCTCAAGGGATACTGTGATGGGCGGATGACCAAGAGTCGTCGCGGCAAGATCTACATTGACAACGAAGGCTGGGGCCCGAAGCCGACTCAATTGAGTACTGGTGCGGGTCCCTTTGGCGAATCCACGTCTTCATCGGCCGGATTGGTGAGCCGGGCCCAGAGCCAGACAGCTCCACCGACCTCATTGAGACGGCTCAGCGCGCGAGACCCGCCCGGATTCAATCTACCATGAAGCGTGCCTTTGTGGGATGTATTCACGGAGAGGCACTTTCGGAAGGATCTAAAGATGGCGAGGAGACAGCCGTCCCATCAGATTACGATTCGTCCTCCGGTTTATCAGATTCTCTGTATCAGGTCCAAGAAGACATGCTTGGGGGCTGTTCTGACGACTCTAGCGTTCCAGACTTCTATGAGCCGCCAAGCTGGGCAGGAGTCTTCATGGCTGGTACTCAACCCGGCCAAAACTCGACGGCTGCGACATCAATAATGTCCGGTTCAGGGACTGCCGGGGCAGGAAGCTCTGCGCGCCCGCCGGCTCAGGTGCTGATAGATCTTATGGACAAGTTAACGGCCCTGTTAACCACCACGGTTGTTCCTGCAAATCCGGATGAGCACAACGCGGAGGTGGCAAAGGTGCGTGAGGAGATAGCCCTGGCCAAGGAGGCCTTGGCGGCTGAGGACACTAGGCTAGCTGCGAATGGCGGCTTTGGATGCACAGGCGCAGCGACTCCAAATGAGGCTTTCCACTTAATATGAGTCTGAATGCATCCAAGGTGATGAGAAGGAGACATCGAAGACACAGTCCGTCGCCTCCGGTTCTGATCCTCGGAATATTTTCACAACACGGGCCGGTCCTAGCAACCCGCCGAAGCCAATCAGTTTACAACACCGGAGCTGGAGGGCCGTTTCAGCCTCGAGAGATGGCACCTCTTCACGGAGCATGGCCCGCCCGATACATACCGACACCCGTCGAACCACTTCTCAACCCATGGAGAACTTGATAGCAACATCGGCGCGTCTGGCGGCTCTTCCATTGGATGGTGATGACCCGGCGGTGGTGGAAACCGGTCGGGGATCTTCTTGACGGCCTTGGCATAGCAAGAGACCTATTCTTCTGGCGGGACGGGATTCATTCCACTCCTCAGCCTTGGTTAGCACCTCGTCCAAACCCGGAGTCCGAAATTACAGCAGGCACATGGAGTCGGCTTTATCCAACAATGCCTAGCGTCGTAACCAACCCGGTGGCTATAACTGGTGACAGGATCGATTACATCGGGAGGATGAGCAGGCGGCTCAATTAAGCGGCTCAGCAGACGGCATATGAAGGTCTCCGGAGTATCCAACGACTTACAGCCGAACAAGAGTAGCCACTAGAACGGTGGTGTCCCTTGTCTAGTGCGGCTCTGCGGGATGTGCGTCTGCCAAGGATTTCAAGGGACCTCGAAAGGTGCCAAATTACACGGCCGACTTACAGCCAGGGGCATGGATTGAAAGCTACGAGATGGCCATGGAGTTATTGGAGGTCAGCGACGCGGCAATGGCTAAGTATTTCACCATGATGTTAGATGGAACGGCCCGATCTTAGTTGAAAAGTTTGCCTCCCAATTCCATCAGTTCATGGGCAGAGTTAAAGGCCCGATTTATCCAGAACTTCAAGGACACTTGCAAGCAATCTATGTCAATTGTGGACTTGACCAATTGTAAGCAGGAGTTGGGTGAGTCCACAACTCATTGGGTGCGTCGGGTCAAGGAAATAATACATTCATCTGATAAGATGGATGCCGGCTCTGCGGTACTTATGCTCCATCAGAATTTTCGTTTTGAGCCGCTGAAGCAGAAGCTGGGGCGCCTTAAGCGTGATTGCAATGACATGGGTACGCTGATGGCGGCTTTGGTTAAATATGCCAATTCTGATACTATCAATGATCCCACGTCTGAGGAGGAAAAGACAGGGAAAGGAAAGAATAACGGCAATGGAAAGGGACAGCAGCATCACCCGGTAAGTCAAGGAGGCAACAAGCGTAAGCCGGAGGGTAACCCGGAGTTTGTGGCCAATGCTAATGCCCAAGGTAATAACAAGAAGCGTAAGGGGAGAGCACCCCCTTGATCTGGTGGCTCAGGTCCGTCTCTTGAGCAGCTCTTGAATGAGCCTTGTCCAAGACACGGTACTCGAGAAAATCCTGCCACCCACTTGTTGAAGGACTGCGCGATCATGAAAGCTTTCAAGAATTCAAACATGTTTGATGGCAATCATGGATCAGGCGGCAGTTCAGGAGCAGGTGGTTTCCATGGCCCGGGTGGCGGTTCAAGTTCCGGCTTTCAGGGCGGTCAAGGTGGCTATAATCAGCGATAGTCCGGTCAAGGAGGACAGCGGCAACAAGATCGGGATATCGAGCCATCCAAAACAGTTGAGCGTGGGAAATACCATGTGTTTACCACTAACTTGTGTAAACGTGACCGAAAGGTTCATAAAGGGCTGTGAATTCGGTTGAGCGGCGGTTCCCGTTACTTGAGGTGGTCGAGCAGCCTATCATTTGGAGTAGAAGATCACCCCTCGGGTTGATAACCCGGTCGGTTAACCTTGGTGGTGGCCCCTCAGGTCGGTGGATATAAATTCACTAAGGTGCTCATGGACGGAGGAAGTAGCATCAATATTCTCTATTATGAGACCTTTCGCCGCATGGGTTTGACTGATAAGGACTTGAGGACGTCTAACACTGTTTTTCATGGGGTGGTACCTGGTAAGTCGACATATCCAGTTGGAAAGATCGAGCTGAAAGTAGCTTTTGGAGATGAATATGATTCCAGGGCTGAGAAGCTGACGTTTGAGGTAGTCAAAATCAGGAGCCCATATCAAGCTCTGTTTGGACGGGCGGCTTATGCCAAGTTTATGGCACGGTCGTGTTATGTTTATCTGCAGCTCAAGATGCCGGGTTACAAGGGCACCATCATTGTGCATGGGAGTTGAAAGGTAGCCTTGGAGTGCGAGGAAGGCGATGCGGCTTATGCTGAATCTGTTTGTGCTGAAGAGGAGCTGAAGTTTTATCAAACTAATGTTGACCCGACGGATATGACCTCTTTGAAGAAGCCAACCACAGAGCAAGACTCGGCGTTGAAATTTAAGTCGGCCGCCGAGACAAAATTGGTTGACTTCACTCCAGACGACTCTTCCAAGCAGTTCAGTATCAGTGCCAATTTGGATCCCAAATAGGAAAGCGCGCTCATCGAGTTCATCCGTGAGAACCGGGACATCTTTGCATGGAAACCTTCTGACATGTCGGGTGTCCCGAGAGAACTCGCTGAGCACACTCTTAATATTGATCCAAAGTATAAGCCGGTCAGGCAGTTTCTCCGGCGACTCAATGAGGAAAGGCGAAAAGCTATAGGGGAGGAGGTCGCTCGGCTCTTAGCGGCCGGGTTCATCGTGGAAGTCTTTCACCCGGAGTGGTTGGCTAACCCGGTGCTTGTGCTCAAGAAGAACGGCACCTAGCGGATGTGTGTGGACTACACGGACTTGAATAAAGCTTGTCCAGCTGATCCTTTTGCTCTGCCCCGAATTGATCAAATCATCGATGCTACAGCGGGTTGCGAGCGTTTGAGTTTTTTGGATGCTTACTCTGGTTATCATCAGATCAAGATGGCAGTTAAGGACCAGGAGAAGACGGCTTTCATTACTCCATTTGGAGCCTTCTGCTATGTATCTATGCCGTTTGGGCTCAAGAGTGCCCAGGCGACTTATCAGGGGTGTGTGCAGAATTGCCTCCACAATCAAATTGGGTGCAATGTTCATGCTTATGTGGATGACACTGTGGTGAAATCCAGAGAGAAGGAAACCTTGATATCTGACTTAAAGGAAACCTTTGATAATCTCCGGGTCTAGAAGATGATGCTTAACCCGGACAAGTGTGTATTGGGTGTACCTGCAGGCAAACTTTTGGGATTCCTGGTCTCAAACAAGGGCATTGAAGCTAACCCGGAGAAGATCAAGGCGATTACCTCTCTGGCTAAACCGGTGTGCATCAATGATGTTCAGCGACTGGCGGGTCGCGTTGCTGCTTTAAGCCGATTCATAAGCCGGCTAGGGGAGAAGGCTCTACCGCTGTATCAGATGATGAAGAAAACAGACACTTTTATGCAGGTAGGAGGCTTGATGCTGCCTTTGAAGATTTAAAGAGACAGTTATCCGAGCCGCCGTTCTCATGGGTCCAATTGATAAAGAGCCATTGCTGTTGTATGTTGCTGCTAACTCGCGTGCTGTTAGTGTGGCCATTGTGGTGGAGCGTAAGGAGACTAGCAAGGAGCATCCAGTTCAGCGGCCGGTTTATTACATCAGTTAGGTGCTCATAGAATCCAAGCAAAGGTATCCGCATTGGCAGAAACTTGTTTATGGGGTGTTCATGGCAAGCCGGAAGCTAAAGCAGTACTTCCTGGGTCATCCTATAACTGTGATAAGTTCAGCCCCCTTGGGAGACATCATCCAGAACAGGGAAGCCACAGGACGAGTTGCTAAGTGGGCCATCGAGCTTGGGCCTCACGGTTTGAAGTATATGCCGCGCACAGCTATCAAGTCTCAAGCCCTAGTGGACTTTATCAATGATTGGACGGAGTTGCAGGCACCAGAGGAGAAGCCGGATAACACATATTGGACTATTCACTTCGATGGGTCCAGGCAGTTGGAAGGCTCGAGGGCTGGAGTCGTTTTAACTTCCCCCCGAGGTGACAAATTTTGTTATGTGCTTCGGCTTATGTTTCCCTGTACTAACAATGCAGCTGAATACGAGGCTTTACTCCATGGCCTCCGGATGGCCAAAGAGATGAATTTGAGCCGGTAAGATGCTTGGCGATTCAGACCTCGTCGCTCAACAGTGTCGAGCACGTGGGATTCGAAGGATCCCCTTATGGCGGCTTATCATCGTGAAGTTGATGCGGTGGCTGGGCACTTCAAAGGTTATCAAGTAGAGCACAATGATCGAAGGAAGAATGAGGCGACTGATGCTTTAAGCCGGCTGGGGTCTCAGCGTAAGCCGGTGCCGCCTAATACTTTCCTTGACATTTTGCATAACCCTTCTGTCAGAGTGCCTACAGAGGAAGAGCTTGCGATTGCAGGACCGGGCGCTTAGGTGGTGGCGGCTCTCCATGCCATCCCGGATTGGGCGGTCCCATATTTGGCCTATATGACCCGGGGAGAGTTGCCTAAGGACGAGACCTTGGCAAGACAAATCATCAGGTGGTCCAAATCCATGACGATTGTTCATGGCGAGTTGCATCACCACAGCATCACTGGGGCGTTTCAACGTTGTGTATCACCTATGGAGGGTCAGGAGATACTTCATGAGATTCATGAAGGTGATTGCAGTCATCATGCCGGTTCAAAGTCTCTGGTAGCCAAGGCTTTTCGTCATGGTTTTTTTTGGTGATGGCTCATGCGCGATCACGGAGGATCTGTCGACAAATGTGACGGATGTCAAAATTCTCACGACGAGCTCATGTGCGGCTCAAGAATTGAGGATGATTCCGATTACTTGGCCGTTTGCAGTCAGGGGCTTGACATGGTTGGACCTTTCAAAAGGTCTAAGGATAAGAAGACACACCTGTTGGTGGCGGTGGATAAATTCACCAAGTGGGAAGCGAGCGGTCGATGAAGTGTGATGCAGCCACGGCGGTTCAGTTCATCAAAAAGGTGATCTTTCGTTTTGGTTTTCCGCGCAGCATTATAACTGATAATGGTACTAATCTCTCCAAGGGTGCCATGGAAGAGTTCTGTCAACAAGAGCACATCTGGCTTGATGTTTCGGCTGTTGCTTACCCCCAGTCTAATGGTCAAGCAGAAAGAGCTAATCAAGAGATCTTGAAAGGTATTAAACCCCGGCTCTTAGTTCCCTTACAGCAAACTCCGGGTTGTTGGGTGGAGGAGTTACCCTCTGTGCTATGGAGCATCAACACAACGCCTAACAGGTCTACTGGTTATACACCTTTCTTCATGGTGTACGGAGCAGAGGCAGTTCTGCCAAGTGATATCCGGCATGATTCACCTCGGGTGGCGGCTTACGTTGAGGCTGATAATGAAAAAGCTCGTCAGGATGCACTTGACTTGTTGGATGAAGAGCGAGACTTGGCAATAGCCCGCTCGGCGATTTACCAGCAGGACCCGCGCCGTTATCACAGCCGCCGGGTTAGAAGCAGAACTTTTCACGAAGGCGATTTAGTGCTTCGGCTCATCCAGGATCAATCTGATATGCACAAGTTGTCCCCTCCTTGGGAAGGACCTTTCGTGTTCAGCAAGAATCTCAACAACGGGTCATATTGCCTCATCGATGTTCGAGAGCACAAAGACTCACGTAAGTCGGAGGAAGAGACCCGCCGGGCGTGGAACATAGCGCATCTCCGGCCCTACTATACTTGAGCCACTGGCTCTCAGAGTATATTTGTTTTTCTTTTTTAGCAATGTATATATTATATAAAGCAATAAAGCAGGACCTCTTTCCTTTTCCATCCTACAAGGTTTATGTGTCTTCTTTACCAGGTGGTGGAAACAACTAACAGGGAGCAGATCATATCTTAATCCGGTTTTCCCTTTGGTCCGGCTTATGATCACATCTGAATCTAGCCATGGTCACTTGGGGGCTTCCTGTTCAAACATAGGTCATATTCGAACCAAAGAGAACATAGTTGTCAATACCCAATTGAACGGCACACTGCCAAACCCACTTGGGGGCTTCTTGATCATATTTGAATCATAGCTTAACCTCTTTGGGTCTGACGTGGATCGTATTTGAATCAGCGTCATTAAACAACTCTCATGGTCACTTGGGGGCTTCCTGTTCAAACATAGGTCGTATTCGAACCAAAGAGAACATAGCTGTCGATACCCACTTGATCGGCATCGCCAAAGCCATTGGGGGCTATATGATCGTATCCGAATCTTAGCTTAACCCCTTTGGAACGGTTCTACTGATCGTATTCAAATTAGAGGCCTTTGAAAATTAGGTTTACTTTATTCTATAAGAGTAAATAATATTAAGGGCCATGTAAACATTATATGTGCCAATTTTCAGAAGTTAAGTGTAATTGTCTACTTTTTGGGATCACGTAAGCCGGTAATGTACGCTTCAATAAGATAACAGGTATATTATTATGGTCATGATCGTGAACCGGCTGATACTTATGATATTTTGGTTCATACTCCGGGTTAACATTATTTTACATGACCCCGGATGTGGTAAGACGCCAAGGGAATTTTTTGTTTTCTATACACAGGGTAAAGCAAAAAGCTTTTGGATGTCAAGAAGCAATTCATGTAAGCCGGCAGTATACAATGATAGCGGCTTGAGACATTGTTAAGCACCACAAACATGCGCGAAGGCATGACAGAGTTAAGAAGTCTTTCTACCCTATTACAAGACTCCCCGAGTCTGAATAATGAAGCATTATTTTTTCAAAGACTTAGTGCCAGGCGGGTTACTCCTTTGGTGGACTTGACGACTCCGGGTTATCCTTCTCCGCCTCTTCATCTGCTGCTTTGTCCTGGAAGGTTGACGAGGTCCAGTCAATGCTGCTTAAGGCTTCAAATTCAGCTTCATCATCTATTAAACTGGTCGGGTCAACTTCAGGAGCAAAGGTATGCTTACGAGTTGGAGGGATCAGGCTGACATCATCATAATGCGGAGTTGGAATCCTCCGGTTCTCATTGTCATAACCCGGCTGTCAGTGTCAAAACCGGCGGATCTCGGGTAGGGGGTCCCGAACTGTGCGTCTAGGCGGATGGTAACAGGAGACAAGGGACACGATGTTTACCCAGGTTCGGGCCCTCTTGATGGAGGTAAAACCCTACGTCCTGCTTGATTGATATTGATATTGTGGATGTTTACAAGAGTGGATCTACCACGAGATCAAGGAGGCTAAACCCTAGAAGCTAGCCTATGGTATGATTGTAAGGGTTGTTGTGATTGTTGTCTTACGGACTAAAACCATCCGGTTTATATAGACACCGGAGAGGGCTAGGGTTACATAGAGTCGGTTACAATGGTAGGAGATCTACATATCCGTATCGCCAAGCTTGCCTTCCACGCCAAGGAAAGTCCCATCCGGACACGGAGGAAGTCTTCAATCTTGTATCTTCATAGTCTTGGAGTCCGATCGATGATGATAGTCCGCAAATGATAGTTCGGTGATGATGGTAGTCCGCTATCCGGACACCCCTAATCCAGGACTCCTCGGTAGCCCCGAACCAGGCTTCAATGACGATAAGTCCGGCGTGTATATTGCTTGGCATTGCAAGGCGGGTTCCTCCTCCAAATGATAGAAGATTGGGAACACCAGATAGTGTCCGCTCGCAAAATAAATTCCACGTTCCACCGTAGAGAGAATAATAATATGTACACAAGTTCAATCTGCTTGACGCTTTCCGTGGCATGACGTCACACCACTACGAAGCCATTACTCGAATTGTTTTTACTTTACCACCTCAACAGATTTAAGCGGTTTCTTGGCACATCTTGTCGAGCGAGATCGTGTTTCCCCTTAATCCGGGATTCTCATCAATACGGGCGTGGGTAACCCAACCGCGCCCGTTCGCCACGCCCCCTCTATCGAAGGCGAGTCCCAAACGGTCACGGAGATGGCTCTTGATATTCTCCCTCTTTATAACGGGACCAAGGCTCGTTTCTTTTTCTTCAATCTTCCATCGAATCCTCTCCACGCTCCAAGTTCCAACACCTAGAGCCCCAGATTCGAGCGCTTTGGACCTTCAACGATGTCCGGTTCCGACCTCCAGGGCCGGTGGATGCCCTCCTCCGTCACGGAGGAGGACGTGCTAAAGCTGCGGGTGGCCAAGTACCTGTCTTACGAGATTTCGCACAGGTTGCCCGCCGAAGGGCAGGCCATCCCTACCCCTGAGCCCGGCGAGTATGTCGTCTTCGTTTCCCACCTATGTCGGGGTTTAGGCTTCCCGATGGATCCTTTGGTGAGAGGGCTCATGTTTTACTATGGGTTGGAAATCCATGACTTGGCTCCGGAGTCCATCCTCCATATATCCGCATTCATCGTCATCTGCGAGGCCTTCCTCCGCGTCACCCCACACTTCGCCTGTGGTGAAGACTTTAATGTGGCGCCAAGATGATCGGGGGCGCAGCGGAGTGTGGCGGGCGGCCATAAGTAGGAGGGCCGATGCCCCGTGGCCCGCCGGCTCCTTCCAAGAGGAGCTCGGCCTGTGGCAGCAAGAGTGGTTCTATATTACCGTTCCGAGGGGCCGCAGACAAAAGCCACCGCCCCTATTCCGCCCGGGACCTCCACGACGATTGATATCGTGGGTCAACCAAGGGCTCAACTGGGGGCCGTCAAAGGACGTGCCCCTACTGCAGGGCCGGATTCGAGATCTCCTAACGAGGGAGATCGATATGGTGGTGGTGATGCAGGTTATGCTAATTAGGCGTCTCCTGCCCTGCAAACACCGTCCTCTCCGACTATGGGAGTTCAATCCGGAGGGCCCACGGATTCTTCAACACTTCATGGGTATGACACCCCTGGAGATGTATAACTTATTCTTCGGATCGCAAGAGGTGCGTCCGGAATTGACCGAGGATGCTGGACTAAGCTGCAATCGCCCGGATACTCAAGTAAGTAGTTCCAAGTCCGGACATACCGTTTGTTTGCCTTTCCATGATGCGCCTTATGACCGATCTCCTTTTACACAGGAGTGGAGAGCGGAAGCAAAATTAATGACGTGTCCGCCCTCCCGAGACCGCGCCGGATCCCGTGCTGGTCCGGATGCTGGAGGTTGCGCCTTCGGAGGAAAGCGAAGGGGAAAGCAGGAAAGCTACTGCCTCGCCTAAGGAGGCTTTTGAACGAGGGGGGATCGAGAATCCCTCCTACCAAGGGGAGAAGAGGACTGCCTCCGAGGACCGGGGAAAAAGCCCCTAAACGGGGGAAGAAATCTTCGCCGGAGGGTCCTGCGTCCGGGGAAGCCCCGGGCGCACAATCTCCCTTAATGAGCCAGCCCTCTAACGAGCCGTAAGTAGAAAGAAAGGAGTTTTATAATAAGGACATCCCTATTTGTGCTTACGAGGATAACAAAAGTTTTACCTTGTAGTTCGGATCTCCGTCCTTTGCGTATGAGCTTCGTCTTGGGGACCTTCGTCCGGAGATGATAGAGAGCGAAACGCCCGTCCGGGCGCCGTTGGATAGGGCGGACGAGCCTGAAGTGTCGCCACGGAGGAGGCCCGAGTGTGGCAAAGCCGATAGTTCGGCACCAAGCGGTGTACGGTGAAGGATCTGCTGAGAAGGCGTCTATCTCGGAAGATCAGCACGCATTGATGAGCGTGGTGATTGAAAGGATTTCGTCCGCCGAAGGCGGGTTGCATGATGCCGTCAGGAGTTTACTGGCGGGGTTTGAGGTATGTAAAAATGACACACCTTTTAATAGTTTTGCATATAGAATGCGCCCTGTATAGATAGTAGCCCCTGAGACTCGGTAGGTTGTCGATATCGACAGCGTGCCGAGGATCAAAATCGCAGGTTTGAAATTCCCGTCGTGCCTATGCAGGTGGCGGGTCGTCTGGGGGCTAGCCGGACTGATGGAGTTGCTGAACTAAAGCGGCAACTCAATGTGGCGGATGAAGACATCGCGCTGATCAACAGGCGACTTGATGAGTCGCAAGGTAAGTGTTACTGCGCGGACACATGGTAAGGGAGCCGAAGCCAACTCCTTACAAAGTTTGCGTGAAATGCAGATAGTGCCGCTGCCGTGGAGAGTCCTCGGGCCGAACTTTCTCAAGCCAAGGAGCAGGCCAGAAGGAGTGATGCGGCAGCCTTGAAGGCGGCCGAGGAGTTAGCGGCCAAAAAGGCCGCACACTGCCGGAGCAGGGAAGAGGTAGCTGAAATGGCTGTGAAGTTAAAAGAGGCTACCGACCGCAATGAGGCTCTTGGGAAGGAGCGCCTAGCGAAGCGGGGAAGACCTGCGGAAGGCCACCGCTGAAGCCAAGAATGCCCGCTCTGCAATGCGGGCCATGAAGGAAGAACTGCGCCAGGGCGGGAGATTGTAGCTGGCAAGCCTTTTACGCTGCGCCAAGGTTCACGGTTCAAAATATGCTCACCGGGCCAACTGTGGTGTCCGGAGGACCTTATATGGAATTAGCAGCGAGTGCGGAGGATGCCACAGTGCATTTTCGCGGAAGGATCACCAGACGGAAGAGCTGTTTTGATCTCAATTCCATAGTCTGGAGCGTTCACTTCCGCCGACCGATCGTTTGGCTGAGTGGGCTGAGCTAAATAGGTTGTCCGGGCTTGCTATGGCGGATATAGTGACCTATATCCGGCCGGATAGGCCCCAGCCGAATAGTTACTTTGGCTTATTGCAACAATTTCTTGGCGGTGCCGCATATCAAAGCGATGAAGCGGTCGGCCTGCATAGAGGTCTGCGCGGATGGCGCTTGCCGCAGGAAGACACATTGGACAGAGATGGATGCCACCGCTGTTGCGATCCCGGCACGGATAATAACCGGCTACCGCCGAGCACTATTTTGGCGAAGTGCTGCCTGGTGCTCGTGTAATAGAGTCGCGGTGCTCGAAAAATGTTACGTTCGAATGAACGTTTATATAATGTAAAAACGATTTTTATGATGTAAGCGCCTTTTATACTTGTGCGTTCAAGTAATAGAATATCTCCTTTGCGGCCGTTCATGTATACGTATGTATAACCTGAAAGATGGCAGTCGTTGGCTTCAGCCCCCACGCACAAGGGTGCGGGGGTGTTCGCAAAAAATAGCGCGTTTTCACACTTAATCCGACGTCTCGGTCCTGTAAAGGAGGTGGTAGCGTAGCAAACGAGGCAACCGGACTATAATGCTTTATCACTTTCACTTAGCCATGGAGTTCGAGGGTGGGGCTACGACATAGCCCCTGGGGGCACCGTGCTCTCCGAATTCGGGGCGCGTATGTGCCTGGCCGGGAAACGGCCCTTCGTCAAAGCGGAGGAATCCTAAACATTCCCAAGGTCGATCGAGTGGTTGACCAGTCTCTCGCTGTATCATGACGATCAGTTTTCGGCTTTCTCTCTTGAGGTGCTCGCCCAAATGGCCCGGGGGCTGTCGCAGAGTTCTCCACGGCCGCGTTAGCCGATGATCTGGAACGTAAGGCAGCAAAACACGAGCCGGGCAAACCCAACATTTGACCAAAGACATGATTCGAGCTGATGCATATAAGGCCTAACTCGAGGCGCCGAACACTCCCGAAGGTGTTCGGTCTTTATAATAGCGGGCAAAACAAAGCCCTAAGCCCCTTGTGTCCGTGCAGGCAGGTTCTCTTGGCGCGGCCGATGCCAAACGCCATCTCCACTCTGGTTATACTGAAAACCCGGGATTATAGCAACAAGAGATAGTAAGAAAGGTTTACGTAGGGTCTTAGTCCGAAAAGAGTCCTTGCAGCGGGTCCCTCTGCACGCGTCTGCGCTGTGTCTCCGTTGTGCGTATCACGGGCCGGGTGCACGTTGTTCATCTGTAAAAGAGAGAACTTGGTTGGAAAAGAAATCGTGCGAGAAAGTTCATAAAAATTGAAATATAGGTTAAGAAAGCTGAGCCTATGCTAGCTCATTGTGGCTTGTATGGGCAAACCCTTATGAAGGGGTGTGCGGCTAGGTAGCCCCTAGCTTATTTATTCCGGACTCGTCTAGCCGTGTCCGGGGTCTCAGGCGACCCTTTGATGAAACGATGCCACGTGGACCGGGCATTTGAAGCGTAAGAGACGCGGGATGTGGTATTGTATGGAAGTGGGCGAGAGCTTCTCGTCCCAGTGGTGCTTGATAGCTGGCTTAAGGGCCTGGCGCCACTCCTTTGAAGGAAGTGTGGCTATGCCGTATTGTAACAGGGTCTATCCCCACCTGCGGATTGTGTCCGGATATAGCATGTTTAAGTCACTGCTACCGTCCATCAACACCTGCGTTAATTGCAGTCCGTCTATTATGGGATCCGATATCAGGGTAGTCTATCCTGCGCTCCGGATACTTCTGGACTAATCCAGATGGTCGAAAGTGATTGGTTTTGACATCCAACCTTGGTCCACTGGGGTGGATCGTCCGGCGCTTATCTTGGCGAGTGCCGTGTTGGCTTTCCGTGTTTATCACGTGAAGCAAGTTTACTGTTTTGACTTCTCGAGGGAAAGTCCTTTGACTTCCGGTGCTCTGCGGGTGGGGCTCATCGTTGTCCTCGCTTGGCGTCGAGGCCTTGTGTCCGCATTAAGTCTGCGGACTGTTTAAAACAACAATTTCGGTTGGTATGGTTTGCGAGCCTTCCGGGTAGTCTTGTGGATTTGACATATCCGATCTAAAATTTTGTTTAAATTTGATAGCTCGTCTCTGTTGTCCTTAAGAGGCCGTGTTTTATTGTCGGACGCGAGCTTTTGAATCGGCGTTGACCGCCGTGCCTATGGGCTTTTTCTTTATTCCGCGCTGATCTTTCCTGCTGTGACTTTCCGTTCCATCTCGATCTCGGATGTACTCGGGTCGCTGGTGCTGCATCTTGCTAGCCAGCTGTCTTCTCTCTAGCATAAAGCGCGTCATGAGGCTTGTTAAGCGCGCCATTGTTCTTGGCTTCTCTTGGCGAGGTGTCTGGCGAGCCATTCGTCTCGGACGTTGTGTTTAAAAGCTGCTAAAACCTGCGTCCGGACAATCGACTATTTGATTCTTTTGGTAAGGAACCTGTTCCGAATTTCTTGTGACTCTCCGGCTGTTGGGTTATATGACTCAGGTCGTCGGCATCCGGAGGCGGACATAAGTCCCTTGAAAATTTGCTCTAAGCGTCCTCAAGCTCTTCCCAACTTCCAACAGTGTTTTACAGGGAGGCTTTTGAGCCAATGCCGAGCTGGCCCTTTGAGCTTGAGGGTAGGTATTTTATGGCGTGGATCGTCTCCTCTAGCCATGTGTATGTGTAGTATGTAGTCTTCTATCCGGACTCCGGGTCTGTTGTGCGTCGTATGCCTCTATGTTTATGGGTTTAAACCTGCTGGAAATTCATGATCCAGCACCTCATCGGTGAAACATAAGCGGGTGTCTGGCGCCCTGTATTTGGGTGTGCCGCTGTCTTGAACACTTGCCGTGGTATGTTACTTCCAGGGTCCTCTTTTTGGCCCGTAGATGGACCTAGTTGGGCCATCCGTTTTACCGAGATTATAATTGGCTTGTGTGCAGCCCGTTTGTCGTTTGGGCTGTCTCGGCGTCTATCCGCCGAGCAGCCTTTTATTTTTTGACCGTGGAGGCTCGGTGGCTTCCTCGTCAAATTCGGCAACAACTTGCGCTTCGGTAGCTCTTTGGTTGATGGCCGTTGCCATATTTGTCGATGTCTTGAATACTTTGCTCCACTTCATTACGAAAGCGTGTCTTACGCTGTTTTGAGCTTCGTTTCGCCTTCTTCAAACTTATTGCAGTGGCGACGAGCTTTTTGCGTATGTTCTTATGCTCTGGTGTTGTGGCCGGACTGTTGATTACTTCGTGAAGGGGTTGATTATCCGGCTCGTCCTATTCGTCGTCTGCTGGCTTGCCCTGCTCTATCGCTGGGTCGTTAGGAAGGCTGCTTTGATCGAGGCGGGACTTAGGGCGGCGTCTACGTCGCCGTTTTGGTTCTTTATCGGCGAGATTATCATCTGTCGCGTCCCGTTGTTCCTCGTTATCGCTTCCCTTCGGGGTGTCCACCATGTATATGGCGTATGACGAGGTGGTCTTCCAGTGTCCTGTAGGCAATGGTTCTTGGTAGTCTCCGGCATCGTCGTCCATACCGTCGATGTCTTCGGAGTCGTAGTCGAGTATGTCCGTTAAATCGTTGACGGTGGCTACGAAGTGGGTGGTGGGTGGGATCTGAATTTCTTCGTCATCCGTCCCAACCATCCCGGCCGTGGTTCGCCAGGGCTCTCGGATAGCGAGAGATGCTTCAATGAGTTTATGATGTCGCCGAGGTCTTTGAAAAAGATGTCCGCAGCGGTGAATTCCATGATCGCCGCCAATCGGATTCGGTGGCTCGGGCGCGGGAGGTTCGAAGTCCGGCAGGAGTCCGCACCTCGAGTCATGGGATTTATGTGGGACAAGGTAAGTGTTCGGCTCCATCGCCAGTAGAAATTGCGGCTCGGCGGTGTCCAGCCATCCGTCCTCGATTGACGATCGGCTCCGGACTATGAGTCGGAGCGGATCCGAATGCGGACCTCAAGGTGCTGTCCGCGGCGAGTGAGTCATGCCCATCGTGGCAGCGCGCGGCGCTTCGGCTGTAACTTAGATCCATCGAGGATCAAGTCCCGCGGATATCGGCCGTGAAGTTTAAGCTTCAAACCTGACTGACGGCCAGGGGCGTAGCTTCGATCTGCTCTAGATGGCCAAGGGAGTTGACCCGCGATCTGAAACCGCCGAATCTGAAGATCTGTCCGGGAGAAAGGTCTCACCAGGACTGCGTCATTGTTGATTGAAGAGGCCATCAAGCCTATCGGTGGCGACACGGAGGAACTCTCAATGAAAGCACCAATGTCGGTGTCAAAACCGGCGGATCTCGTAGAGGGGTCCCGAGCTGTGCGTCTAGGCGGATGGTAACGGGGAGACAAGGGACACGATGTTTACCAGGTTCGGGCCCTCTTGATGGAGGTAAAACCCTACGTCCTGCTTGATTGATATTGATATTGTGGATGTTTACAAGAGTGGATCTACCACGAGATCAAGGAGGCTAAACCCTAGAAGCTAGCCTATGGTATGATTGTAAGGGTTGTTGTGATTGTTGTCCTACGGACTAAAACCATCCGGTTTATATAGACACCGGAGAGGGCTAGGGTTACATAGAGTCGGTTACAATGGTAGGAGATCTACATATCCGTATCGCCAAGCTTGCCTTCCACGCCAAGGAAAGTCCCATCCGGACACGGGAGGAAGTCTTCAATCTTGTATCTTCATAGTCTTGGAGTCCGGTCGATGATGATAGTCCGGCAAATGATAGTTCGGCTGATGATGGTAGTCCGGCTATCCGGACACCCCCTAATCTAGGACTCCCTCACCGGCTAATACTTCGTAAGATCAATATCGTTGCCGATGATGGTGGCCACAGGACGTACGACTCTCACACAGGTGGTGAAGTCTGATTCATTGAATGCAGAGCCGTCCTCCTTCAACCTAGGATATCCAAGAGTAACATCGGCTAAGTCTAGCTCTGGAACCAACGCTTTGGCCCGGCTTAAAGGCGGCTATGGCCCGCTCTACCAGATGCCGCCTTAACTCCTGAATCCGTTGAGGTAACACGGCAAGCCGTTTGAGCAGATCCTGCAGGAGATAAGGAGTATCATTTGATAAAGCCACAGCAGCCAAAGCACGTTGTGACCCGTGTACTGTTGTTCCACTAGAGTGTACACCGCCTTAAGCAATCAGCATATTCTGCTTCAGTTGGTACTCACAGGGCCTGCGTTTATACATATAAGATTAAGCCGGAGATAATATCTGAAATAGTTATCAAATAAATCATGGTGATGTTCAAAAGTTACACATAGTAACTTACCGAAAATTGTTGAGACCATTTGGGATATCTGGTGCTTTAAGATGGACAGTTCAGTAGTTGCTTCGGCAAGAGCTGCTTCTGCTGTCTCGGCCCGGGTCACAAGTGAAGATTTTTCATCTGCCCAGGTTTTCTTCGCCGCGTCAAAATCCTTCTTCAACTTTTCTTGCTCAGAGACGCTGAATGCGAATTTGGAGTTGGCTTTTTGAATTTCAAGTTCTTGGGCCGCCAGCCGGGTCTTCAGATCAGCAATATCCAGTTCGAATTGACTGGTGGAGACCTGCATTGACGCCGCGGGTTATAATTAAGGTTATGATTATGCATATGAAAGTCTCAAGCACTTTACAGGTAAAGATACTTGACACTTGGGGGCTAATGTATGCTGAAGAAAATTTTACTTTATAAGGCCAGATTATGCATATTAAAGTCTCAAGCACTTTACAAGTAAAGATACTTGACACTTCTGGGCTAATGTGTATCGCACATTTTAAAATTGCTATATTATGGCCGGATTAAAAATCCTTTCTTGTAAACCGGATGAACTAACAATAAGCAGGTATCTAAGTCTACGGCATATTTACGTATAAGCAGTAGACTTGGGGGCTGGTACAGTAAGTAAGATTCAGGAGAAATATTTTAAGTTATACCTTAGATTTATGCTGTATCTGTTTCACCACGTCAATTTCCAGGTCACAGCTGTTATGCACTTGATTCAGATAGCCTGAGACTATATCGCCAATGCTTAAGTGAGCATAATCAGTGATGTCCTGTTTGGGCTTCCGTCTTTTGAAAAGTTCTTCCCTGGCGGTACATTTGGCTAGGACAGTCGGCCGCCCCGGTTCAACATACTGGCTTTTCAAGAATTCAACTTCCGGCTCAGCCGTCCGGACCGGGCTAGGAATTTCCGGTTTATCGGAGCTGTCAAGAGTGTCTTCTTGAGGCGGGTCGGAAGATGGTGTCGGAATTTCATGGGCCGGCTCAGGAGGAGGTTGATGAGTAGAAGCATCAGGGGAAGTGGTTCCGGGTTCCGGCTCCGTTTCTACTGGGTCTTCAATCGGCTTATTCTTTTTTGCCCTCTTACTGGGCTTCGCCTGCACACTATGGATTAAACAAAGGGATGAGTACAAAATATGAGTAAGGCAAAGCATGAGGATAACAAGGTACATTACCGAGGGCAGTCTTGAAGGCGGCATGTTGGATTGCATAGACTCGCCAGAGGAAGGAGAGGTATCCGATAATTGAGTCGATGAATTGAGAGGTCGATGAATTAAACCCGCCAAAGGATAAACAGAATGCAAAGCGGAGATGACCTCAGTTCGACCCTTCCTGCTCACATCAGGTAAGCCGGAAGAGAGCTCTACATCCTTACTTGTCCGGGTTTGCCTCCGGCTCTCAAGCTGTTGTTGCTTCAAAATAAATTGAGGATCTTGATAAGCTAAGGGATGTGAAAATCTTACTTTCCGGGTCACCCGCCGGGTTTTGTGCTTTGGCAAAGGCTCTGAGTCGGAGGAGATTATAGTTACCTCTTCACCATGAGCTTGGCTGTTTCCAGTGTCTTCCTGAAAGGCGGAAATATCAATAAAATAGTAACAAAGGAGTTAAGAGAATAAGGGATTACCTCTTCCTCATCTGAAGAAGATTCATCCAATTTGAGCAATTCGGAGGCGTTGGGTTTCTTCTTCTTTGAAGTCCCCGTCTTGGCATTTTTCCTTTCATTTTTCTTGGCTGCTCTGGCTTGTTGGGCGGCCTCGTGGTCATATCTGACTTTCCAGAAATCATCACCGGCCTGTGGAAAAGATAAGGAATTATAAGTACAAAAGAGGTAAACATGTTAAAAAGTATTTATTAAGATTGGCAACTTACTGCGGGGGCCGGGTTCTTTTTGCAGAAGGGAAGTAATCCGAAGGTGTTGTTGATAACAGTACCCTCCTTCAGCAATGACTGGGTTGTAGCATCTGCTACATCATCTGGTAAGTTGTCACAACTGTGGCACATTGGGTCGTTCTGTTCGCCTGTATAGGTACACATTAAGCTAGAGCGGCGGCTTAATGGGAGTATTCGCCAAGTGACCCAGACCCGGACCAAGTCGATGCCATTTAAACCATTTCCCAGAAGAGCTTTAATTTTCTTGATGGTGGGGTTAAGCGGCAGACGTTCAACGGCGGTCAGTTTATCTGCCAGCGGATGGTTGGACTCAAGGCGCAGGGCGCGAAAGCCGGGCAGAGGCTTCTCATCAGCCGGAGAAGTATCCTGACAGTAGAACCATGACTGGTTCCAATATTTGGGGTGACTCGGCAGCTCGGCATAAGGAACGAACAGTCTCTCCGTCGCTGGATCGAGATACCGCCAAGTTCAAGACTCGGCCCATTGGCACGTTCATTCTGCCGGTTCAAGTAAAAAAGTTCTCTGAACAAGAGCAGGCTTGGCTCTTCTCCCAGGTACACCTCATAGAAGACTTGGAAATTGCAAACATTGGACACGGAATTGGGTCCAATGTCTTGAGGTCTCAGGTCAAAGAAATTCAAAACTTCTCTGAAGAACTTTGAGCCGGGAGGGGCAAATCCCCGGCTCATGTGATCCGTGAAAACTATTACCCCCCCCTTCTTTGGGTTGAGGCTTCTCTTCAGATGGGTCAGGGACGCGATAAGACATGACCTCCTTTTTTGGCAAATGGCCAGACTTCACAAATTCAGCCAGTTTGCTCTTAGTGACTGTGGATGGGACCCAGTTGCACGTTACAGGAGCTTTGGTCGACTTAGGCGCCATGACAACAGATTGCCTATTACAAAATAAGAAGTTCCGGTTTATATTTTAACCCGGAAGAAAATATCCAAATTACTGAAGGTAGCGGTTTAAAGGGGCCTAATGACATAAGGATAATTGAGCAACATTATTTAAGCCGCTATAAGTGTTAGCAATAGTTCAAAAGTTTTAAAGACCTGAGAAGGCGCCAAGGTTCACAGATCAAGTGGAATGCATTTAAACCGGATACCTGGACAGTTATGTTAAAGGCATTTAACATAAGAAGTTTTCCGGGTGATAAAAACAGGTTTCATAATCTTCTGCTATGATTTGAGATCAAAGATCTGTTCTGATATTCTAGACCTAAAAACTGACGCAGATGCGTTCATAGGCTCGAATAAGGCCTTCATACATAGAAAGAGATCTGTTTCGTATCCAAGATAAGGGCAAAACAACTACCGCAGCTGTTTTATATCATTCTCGGATCGGAAGTGGCATCTAGGAGAAAAAACTAACAAGGAGTTGGCTCTAATGGTGATGAACTACGACGAACTCGAAGAAGATCTAATGCAGATCTAAGCAGCGAAGGAAAGGAAACTTACGGGTCTAGAGGAGCTGCGGAGGTTCGCCGACGTTTTTCTAGTATGATTCAGGTTGATGCGGCAGCCTAGGTCGGTGAAGACGAGAAGCTTGACGGCGGCGGTGGCGGAGCTCGAGAGGAGGCAAGAGGAAGAAGACGACTGGAAGGGTGAAAATGAAACCTAGGTCGCGCTTATTTATAAGGAGAGCATAACTGAGACAGTGCGGGAAACGAGGAGATAAGAATTATTATCCAGCGGCCCCGACGCCTCGATTTCCGGAGCAGACAATAAAGACAGAGATCCGTTGGGTGATATGGTGGAATAAAAAGGAAAGATGACGTCATGACGGGTTAACACGGATCCAAAGAATGACGTCACGGCGGGTTAAAGAAAGTCTTTTTGCGCAGTCAGAAGACTGAAGATTTATGTTTTAAGTTATTTTAAGATTGACATGAACAGGTTCAAATCAATCTGGGGCCTAATGTTGGGGATATAACTATTTGTGTAAGCCGCCCAGGAGGGGCCGGGTTACGTAAAGAGATTACCAGACAGAAGCCTAAGTCCAAGCATGAAGATGGCGTCTCAACAAAGGGCCTAAGGCCCACAGGCGACTTAAGGCCCGTTGTAGTAAACCGCCATAATGTCAAGACTTGTATCATAAGGTAGACTTGACTAGTCACCGAGCCGGACATTGTTTATAAGCCGGCGGGACTCAGAAACCCTGTAGGCGTCAACCCGTGTATATAAGGGGATGACCTGTTGGCGGCTTAGGGCAAGAAACAACCAATCGAGGACCGGGCATAGCGTATCTCGCTCCCTGGTCATCGAAACCTCAAGCAATACCAACCCAACTAGACGTAGGCTTTAACTTCACCGTAAGAGGCCGAACTAGTATAAAACCTCTCGTGTCCTTTGTCCCGATTAACCCCTTTAAGCTTCCTAGTTGCGATGGCTCCATGACTAAGTCCTTGCAAGAGGACATCTGCCGTGACAATTCCACGACAATCCCCTCGCCCGCCGTCGCGGCCACGGCCTGGAAGCTCACGCACCCTGAGCTCTGCTGAGGGTCGATCAGATGCAATGAGAAGAAATGGTGGAGGAGGGCCACAGAAGGGGCTATGTGTCACGCCCAAGATGCGACCCTATCCTAAAGGAACTCGAAGGTCCCACCAAGGATAGAAGCGCATCTTGAAGATGCTTTTGCAAGGTGGATATCATTACATCAAACCATTACATAATAGTTGGGGATACATACATAAGGCTCAAACGCCCCAAGAATACATCAACATCCATCTACGGATGAAACATAAACAGAAACTCAAACAATATCCACCCTGCTATCCCAGGCTGCCGACCAGGAACCTAACCCAAGATCGATGGAGAAGAAGAACTCCAACACAAATAAACATCGATCTCACATCAAGATCATTGGATAACCTATACCTGCAACTGATGTTGTAGTAATCTGTGAGCCACGAGGACTCAGCAATCCCATTACCATGGGTATCAAAACTAGCAAAGCTTAATGGGTAAGGAAGGGGTAAAGTGGTGAGGTTGCAACAGCGACTAAGCATGTATGGTGGCTAACTTACGCAAATAAGAGCGAGAAGAGGAGCTGAACAAGCAGACGTCAACTATCAATGATCAAGAAGTGATCCTGAACTCCTACTTACGTCAAACATAACCCAAAAACCGTGTTCTCCTCTCGAACAACCCCGAAAGAGGCAATCACGGTTGCGCACACGGTTGGTGTATTTTAGAAGAGTTTACTTCAAGTTTACTACAACCGGATATTAACAAATTCCCATCTGGCACATAACCGCGGGCATGGCTCTCGAAAGTTTAAACCCTGCAGGGGTGTCCCAACATAGCCCATTGTAAGCTCTCACGATCAACGAAGGATATTCCTTCTCCCGGGAAGACCCGATCAGTCTCAGAATCCCGGTTACAAGACATTTCGACAATGGTAAAACAAGACCAGCAAAGCCGCCCGAATGTGCTGACAAATCCCGATAGGAGCTGCACATATCTCGTTCTCGGGGCACACCGGATTGTCCAAACTTCCGATAGGCGAGCCCAGAGTTGCCCCTGGTGGCCACCGGCGGTTGACGGGTTGGACCAACACTCACGACAAGCGCTGGCCCGGGGGGGATAAAATAAGATGACCCTCGGGCTCCGGAAACCCAAGGGAAAAAGGCTTAGGTTGTTAGGCAAATGTAAAACCAATGTTGGGCCTTGCTGGAAGAGTTTTATTCAAGGCGAACTATCAAGGGGTTCCCATAACACCCAACCGAGTTAGGGACGCAAAATCCAGGAACATAATACCGATATGACGGAAACTAGGGTGGCAAGAGTGGAACAAAACACCAGGCATAAGGCCAAGCCTTCCACCCTTTACCAAGTATATAGATGCATTAATAATATAAGAGATATTGTGATATCTCAACATAAACATAAACCAACATGGAGCAATCTTCACCTTCACCTGCAACTAGCAACGCTATAAGAGCGGCTGAGCAAAATCGGTAACATAGCCAAACAACGGTTTGCTAGGAAGGATGACAAAGGTTAGATGTTCATGGCAACTTGGGAGGCTTGAAGAGCAAGTGGTAGGTAACGCGGCAAAGCGATAGAACGAAGCAACTAGTATAGCAATAATAGTAGTGAGATCCAAGGTGACGGTCATCTTGCATGAAAATCCCGCTAGGAAGAAGAACGAGTCCATGAAGAAGATGAAGCCACGAAGACGAACCAAGCATAGATGAACGAATCCTCACGATCGCAACGAAACGGGAACTATCGATAAGAAGCACACAACATGGTAAACACACCACACATGAACAAGGCATGATGCTCAATCAAGTACGATGCATGACAAGGCTATATGAGGCTACGCATGGCAAGAGATGATGCATACAATAGCAACACATCAAAGCAAGTTTAAATGAGACCGGAAACAACATATAACAATTCCGGTAAGTCCTCATATGCAAATTTCGAAATTGGTCCAGATCTGAATAACCCCTATGTTCAAGTTGTTAAACATCAAGTTAAGATTCACCACGATGATCTACACGAAATTCTAGTCAAGTTACATATAAAGTTCATTTCATTTGGAGCTACAGCCTAGAAGATATGAGCAAAACAAGTTAAACATGACATTGATGCAAAATGCATTCAAACATTAATAAAACACACTCAAAACATGGATGCAACAAGGTAACATGAAACTACATGCAAAACTAAGCAAGTTTTATATAGAGCACACTCAAAACGGAGCAACGGTTCAACACATGCACATGAAACAAGTTTAAAGGACAAGTTGTCCAAAACAGCAACTAGGCATCTTGCAATCATCAAAACAACATGCTACAGTACCACAATATGAAAAAAAGGCATGGACGTGATTTACAGGTAAAGCGTAACAAAACATTAACACTGAGCTATATCCAGAATTCACTAGAACATACTCAAAAGGGCATGGAAAGATTGCAAATAATAACAGCTTCACAGACAGCAGAATTCACTTGACATGGCAAAAATAATATCAGGTTGCAATGTTTAGAGCTATCAAACAACATGCTACAGGAACTTATCATGGCAACCAAAGGCATGGCATGAATCTACTAGTTGCATAGAACAAAAGTCCCTTACTGATCACGAGCCAAAAAGGCACAGAAGATATGATGGCACCGATGTAAACATAGCAAGTTTCATAACCAGATTCAGACTTAGCAGACAAACTGAGCATGGCATAAACAGAATTATGAAGGCATCTTTGCGAGCTCAAATCACTCAACACAAAGCATTGCATGACAAGTCAAGCATACCTACAGCAAGATGACATATTCATTAAACTAACCATGGCAAGAGCAAGTTCATAGCATGCTTGGATCACTAACAACAACCATGGAAAAATTGATTAACATGTAAACAATCTAACAGGAACATTTTATAGCAAAAGTAGAACAAGATTAAGAAATTTTAGATTACTCCATAAATGCAAACAGGGGCATGGATGGATAGAGCATAACATGTGTAACAAAACACCCTAGGTGAACATCTCCAGATTATTCATAGAACTCATGGTATCAACGGGTTTACATAGCATCACAATATATCAGTTTCAGACTTAGCAGAAATGACTAAGTCACAGAAATCAGCAACATCACGGAGGCTATTTTGCAAGCTTGTAACAATCTACACACGTAATATCATGAAGAGTGGACTGCACCACAGAAAAGATGGCATGTCGTAGCTCATAACACATGTAGACCTCATGCTCAAAAGAAAATCACACAAAAAGATACAAAAATGACAAATGAGCAAGTTCTGTTAATACATGGGCGGCACTGAGCGCGCTGCCGGGCCAAGCGTGAGGGCGGCGCTGGGCGCGGGCGGAGGGCGAGGCGGCGGAGGTGCGCCGGGGCAGGGCGGAGAGGCGCTTGCGAGCGCGTGGGCGCCGTGAAGCGAAGCGGCGCGCGCTGCGGGCGCCGCTGGGCTGGCGGCGGCGCGAGGAGAAGCGGGCGGCGGCGCGGTGGCGCCTGGCGGCGCTGGGCGACAGCGCGCTGGGCGCGATGGGCGGCGATGGGCAGCCTGCTCACATGGCTCCAGCGGGCCGGGCAGCGGAGAGAGCGGTCTGGGCACAGTGTCAGCAGGGAGAGGCGAAGCGGCGGCGCCGCGGGTGTCCGGCGAGGATGGACACGTCCGGCGGCAGAGTGGGAAGATTGCTAGGGTTTCATCTGCGCGAATTTCGGGGGGAGGGTGCACATATATATAGGTAGAGGGAGCTAGGAGAGTCCAAATGGGGAGCGGTTTTCGCCCACACGATCACGATCCAACGACCGAGAGCATGGAGGGGGTTTGGATGGGCTAAAGGGTTGTGGTGGAGGGGTGTTGGACTGCAAAGAGAGAGGGGTTTCGGGCTACGCGGTTAACCGTTAGGACGTCAAACGACCTCCAAATGGAACGAAAATTGACAGGCAGTCTACCTACTCTAAAACAACACCACACGCCAAATTTCATCCCATTCCCAGAAAATTTTAAAGCCACTCACGAAACAAGGTCTGATAGGCGCAACGGGCGCGTGTGAGAGTGTCGGATCACGAAACGGACAACGGGGGAAAGGACCAGATGCAAGTTTTGAAAATGTGAGGATGCAATGCATATGATGACATGGCAAAATGCAACACGCAAGTAGCTGACATGGCAACGACGGCGAATAACTAGAAGACACCTGGTGCATCGGATCCGGGGCATTACACTATGCCAACCATGGCTTCGCACACGAAGGCGAAGACGACGAGGAGAGTCATGGATTGAGGGTCAAGATGCAGCATGTGGATCTGATAGTGCTTAAGCACCGCGTTGAAGAAGGCGGAGAAGGGAGGAATCGGGCCAGCCTAGAGGGCATCTATGAAGATTGGGAATTCGGTGGCTGCCTGAGCCGTGCGGGTGCGAGACGCAGGCCAAGCCACCGTCTCCCCTCACTCGTTGAAGCTGGAAGCAAGCATCGGGCACACCTTGTCCATGGCCTCATCGTTGAGCACCCGAGATCGGCCGAGCGCCGGCGCAAAGGACGGAGGCGCAGCTGGCAGAGACAGAGGCCCCTTCCCCTTTTCAGCTTGTTTCGGCGCCATGGCGATGGAGCAGGCGGAGCACAAGTCAGATTGGAAGAAGAGGAACAGAGTCTTGAGGAAGCAGGGGAATTGGGGAGGCAAGGCGCAGGCGACGGAGGAATAACTGTGTAGGCCGCAGGGGCCGCATAGCCAGGCGGATTCAAAGGCAGCGTGGGGAAGCGGGGACGCCCACGTCCAATCAACCGCCATGCGTCAACCGAGGCCGCAGGCTTTTAGGGCCCGCGGTGCTCCGAACTTGACCCTTGGCTTCACCGTGAAAGCCAAGCCAGCACACTTTGGGCCGGGGCTCTTGTCGCTGTTTCAGGAGCAGGGGTCCCCAGACTTGCCTGCCTGCGGCCCACCGCGTGGCTAAGCCAGCAGGCCGTACGGCCCATCTTCGTCAACAAGGCATCCAAGACCCTCGTGAGGGTCCAAGCCTCATGAGGCGGACGATGCAAGACCTCCTCTGGAGTAGCCTAGCCAGGCAGGCTCATGAGGAGCGGAGATATCAAGGCGGGGCAAAACCTCACGAGGCTCCCGTGACGTGAGCCATGACGAACGGCACCAGGCGGGCGCTAGGCGGGCGCCAGCACGCGCAGCGTCCTTATTTCCTCTTTGGTGCTAAGGAGGCCAGCGCAGGCGAAGAGTACCGAGGCATCAGGAAAAGGTTGCTATATTGGTACAACGAGAACAAGACCAGAAGGACAGCAAGACGGAGGTCATCATGGAGCCCAAGAAGGCGTCACCACCAGAGCTTTTCGCAGGCGAAGACCACTTTTGTCAGGATAGCTTGTACTAGCTGTCCCCCTTCAAATTTGCCCGCCGTTGTTGGCTCCCTTCCCGCTCGATATTTGGGAAGAGGAACAGGGCCTCTATAAATAGGTCTAGCCACCACAGTAGTAGAAAAGAGATCCAGAGACGTGCACAAGCTCGTACGCACAAGAACACCTCGACCTCAGGAGGCTGTTCTTCCCTTGTACTGTACATCATTAGCCCAAGAGGCAATCCACCACCACCACACTGGGGTAGGGTATTACACCACAATGGTGGCCTGAACCAGTATAAACCTCGTGTCTTTATGTGTTGCGAGTTCGTCGAGTTCGTCCGCGAGATCTTAGTGAGCTAGGGCGTAGATCGGTAGGAGGGAAAGACTTCGCGCGCACCCCAGTGTTCGAACCTTGAGGGTTTGCCGGAACCCCACATCCCAACAGAGTGCTCCATGGCTGCCCCCTGAACAGCTATATGAGTGATGAGACCCTCAAGGTTGTAGAAGGGCCCGACGATATTAGGTTGAGCATCGCATGTGCCATCGGCTCGAGGAGCAGAGGGACCGGGGTTAAAGTCTAATCCCAGTGACTTCTTGTTCTTTGCTGCAGAGTCCCTGGCAAACTTGTAGTTGCGCTTGAACTGATTGTCTTCACAGCACCATAGCAGAGAAGATGGGTCGGCATCTGCAGGCTGTGGTCCACGGACCATGCAAGGGTAGAAACCCTGAGCAATAGCTTCAGATTTGGTCTTGGGTTGAAGATTTTTATAAAGAATATCTCCCCAAGGACGCGTGATGGCATTCTTTTCAGCATATTCTTTGGTGACGAATCTGTAATTGAACTATTGCTCGGCCCAATATCTGTGAATCCATTGGATTCGTGTTTTGCATTTGCCATAGCTCTCTTCAGGATCAGTTTTGTATAACTCATAAAGATCTTCAGGAAAATCCATTGAAGTGCCCCCGTGGCGCTGTCTGCCTCCCTTCCTTGCTGATTTTTCTGTGGCCATGAAGTTCAGACTAAATGGCTTCAAAGCTGTCAAAGGCTTCCGTCTGCTGGTCAGACAAGAACTAGCTTCGGGAGAATTGATATGATGTTGTAAGAATTTTGCAAATGAATGCAGACTATGAGAACCAAGGGATTCTCCCACGGACATGTACATGTGACAGCATTAGAGATAGGAGGGAAGGGGAAGAGGTCATATGCATTCTCAGAAGATTTGAAGATAAATCACTTTTGAAGACATTGACCTCATAGTGCGAAGACATTCACTTATATGTTGAGAGTTGGTTCCAGATTTGTACGAATCCGAGAATAGGTACAAGTGAGGAAGCTAACTAAGTGTGAAGCATAAGTGAATATACTAGGCATATTATGAGATGCAGAATAGGATAGATCTAAATTTGTAGCCACAGAAACCACTTTTGGTGAGGAAGGATGAATCTATCGGATCAAAAAGGTAGTAAAAGTGAGTTTTAATTACCACACGAAGAACTGCTAGACGGATAGAGAGGAGGCCGAGCAGTTCGATCTTCCGTGCCCTAACTTGGCAACGGAGGACACCTACGACGCCGGCGGAGAATACGAGGTCCGCGGACGGCATGAGGACGGCGTCGGTGAGGTCGCGGCAGCTAAGCGCTTCGTCGCCGGCGTCGTCGGGAGCTAGTGGTGGCGCTAGGGTTTGTCCGAGATGGAGAGGTGGAAGAAGTATTTTGACCGCGATGTGATGTGTATTTATAAGGAAAGGGACAACACAGTGCAATTACGCAGGTGCCCCTGGCGGTTCACATCTGAGGGACACGTGGCGAACATGCAACACATTGGAAGTTGTTCCATGTTCCCACGCACGCCTGGACTGTCGGGTGGTCGTTCCGGCTTCTTCGGGTTTCAGGCAATAAGGATTGAGAATTTAAAACAGATTTAATGTTTATCTCTGTATCTTCTGCTGACAAGGACACATAGATGACATTCGACAGTTTCAATAGAATGCATATGATTTTGATAGTTAGAGTTTGAGGTAGAAGCATAGAAGAGGTTAGGGTCCGATCACATTCACTTAGTCCAAAAGGTTCAAACAAGAAGACATAGCCATAAGTGAATGCTGTAGAGGACAGAACACAAATATATGTATATACCTGAGTAAGACTAAATCAACAAAGTCAAGATCAACATGAAGACAAATCAATGTTGAAGATAAATCAAATGCAAAGACTTACCAAATGCAACGCCAAGATAAAAAACTCCAAAAAAAATTGGTGGTGGCGTTACCCACCGTATAGGAAGTATTAGACCCAGACACGGCAAACAATTATCGTGGCGCTCCGAAGTCAAATTCCGCATTAATGTATTCACACGTAGAGTGTATGTCTTCATTGATTGAAGATATACATTACTTCGTGTGTTGCACATCTAAGTCATCAACGTGCATAAGTGTTAGGATGTGTGCCTAATCACAGGACATTTGAGGATTCTAAGATATTTAGCTCACACCGCAACTTGCAAAACCTTTTCTCATCCAAGGTCTTTGTGAAGACATCTGCCAATTGCTCTTTAGTGTTGACGTGAATGATATCAATATCTTCCTTCATGACATGATCTCTGAGAAAGTGATGACGAATTTCAATGTGCTTTGTCTTGAGTGCTGAACGGGTTGTTGGCAATCTTGATGGCGCTTTCATTGTCGCATGAGAGTGGTACTTGCTTGGATGGATGCCATAGTCCTTGAGAGTTTGCTTCATCCATAGAAGCTGGCGCAGAAGATCGATAGCAATGTATTCAGATTCAGCAGTGGAGAGCGATACATAGTTCTGCTTCTTTGAAGACCAACAGACAAGTTATCGTCCCAGAAAGTGACATGTGCCTGATGTAGACCCGCGGTCCACCTTGTCACCAGCATAATCAGCATCCGAGAATCCAACTAGATCAAACTTTGAGCCCTTTGGATACCATAATCCTAGTGTTGGGGTGTAAGACAAATATCGAAGAATTCACTTCATAGCTAAGTGATGTGATTCCTTTGGTGCCGCTTGGAATCGGGCACACATGCAAACACTAAGCATGATATCTGGCCTAGATGCACATAAATAAAGCAAAGAACCAATCATGGAGCGGTATACCTTTTGATCGAACTCTTTGCCATTGACGTCAGGACCCAGATGACTTTTGGTTGGCATTAGCGTCATGTAGCCTTTGCAGTCTTGCATTCCAAACTTCTTTAGGCAGTCTTTGAGATATTTTTCTTGAGATATGAAGATGGCATTTCTCTGCTGACAAATTTGAAGACCAAGGAAGAACTTCAGCTCACCCATCATGGACATCTGATATTGCTCTGGCATCATGTGTACAGACTCATCACTGTATTTCTGGTTAGTGCAGCCGAAGATAATGTCATCCACATAGATTTGGCACACAAACAGTTCACCATCATATGTCTTCGTGAAGAGAGTGGGATCCAGAGAACCAGGTTTGAAGCCTTTGCTCTTCAGGAAGTCTTTGAGTGTGTCATACCAAGCGCGAGGAGCTTGTTTGAGGCCATACAGTGCCTTGTTAAGCTTGTATACCATATCAGGATGTTTTGGATCTTCAAAGCCAGGTGGTTGTGCAACATACACTTATTCTTCAATCTTGCCGTTGAGAAAGGCACTCTTCACATCCATTTGATACAGAAGGATGTTGTGATGATTTGCGTAGGCTAGCAGTATGCGAATGGCTTCAAGCCTAGCCACAGGAGCAAATGTTTCATCGAAGTCAATCCCTTCAACTTGAGTGTATCCTTGAGCAATGAGACGAGCCTTGTTTCTGACAACCTGACCGTGCTCATCTTGCTTGTTGCGATATATCCATTTGGTGCCAATGATATTGTGCTTACGAGGATCAGGACGCTTGACCAATTCCCACACATTATTCAGCTTGAACTGTTGAAGCTCTTCTTGCATAGCTTGAATCCATTCAGGCTCCATAAAGGCTTCAGCAACTTTCTTGGGTTCTGATATTGAGTGCCAACAGAAATTTGCTAGCTGTGTTGCTCTTGAACGAGTGAGTGAACCAGGTGCATTGATGCCATCAATTATCTTCTCAATCTGCACTTCGTTAGCAACACGAGGACGAACTGGACGAAGACTTTGCTCTTGTTGATCATTTTCTTCATTTTGAGCATTGTCTTCAGGCTGAGTATTGTCTTCAGATTGATTAGGTGCAGAAATGATAAGTTCCTCTTCAGCCTGAGCTTCAGACGATATGATTTCTCCTCCCATGAGATTGATGGATTCACTGGGTGGTACTTCATCTAACACATTTGGCAGGTGCTCTCTTTGCGAGCCGTTAGTCTCATCAAACCGCACATCCACAGTTTCAACCACTTTATAGTGAAAGAGGTTGAAGACTCTGTAGGAGTGCGAATCCTTTCCATAACCAAGCATAAAACCTTCATGTGCTTTCGGTGCAAATTTTGAAGTGTGATGTGGATCCTTGAGCCAGCACCTAGCACCAAATACTCTGAAGTAACTGACATTTGGATTCTTACCAGTTAGGAGCTCATAGGATGTCTTCTTCACAAGCTTGTGAAGATAAACACGGTTAATGACATGGCATGCAGTATCAATGGCTTCGGGCCAGAACTTTCTTGGAGTCTTGTATTCATCAAGCATCGTCCGAGCCATCTCAATGAGTGTTCTGTTCTTGCGCTCCATGATTCCATTCTACTGAGGTGTGTACGGAGCGGAGAACTCATGAGTGATTCCCAACATATCAAGATAAGTGTCGAGGCATGTGTTCTTGAACTCTGTGCTGTTGTCACTCCTGATGTGCTTGATCTTGATGACATAGTTCGTCATGGCACGATTTGTGAAGCATCTTAAGACAACCCGCACTTCATTCTTGTAAAGGATTATATGCACCCATGTATATCTTGAATAATCATCAACTATGACGAAACCATAGAGGCAAGTAGTAGTAGTGAGGGTTGAGTAGTGAGTAGGTCCAAAGAGATCCATGTGAAGCAGCTCAAAGGGTTGAGATGTCGTCATGATTGTCTTCGAGGGATGCTTGGCCCTCGTCATCTTTCCAGCTTTGCAGGCACCGCACAGATGATCCTTCTTGAACTTGACGCCCTCGATGCCTATGAAGTGCTTCTTCTTTGCGAGAGTGTGCAAGTTCCTCATGCCAGCATGCCCTAGCCTTCAATGCCAGAGCCAGCACTCTGAAGATTTTGCTAGAACACATACAACCAACTGTGGTCCTGCTGAGAAATCTACCATGTACAAATCATCTTTCCGGTACCCTTCAAAGACTAGAGACTTGTCAGATTCCATTAGAACAAGGCAACGATATTTTCCAAATATCACAATCATGTTCAAATCACAAAGCATTGAGACAGACATTAAGTTGAACCCAAGGGATTCAACAAGCATCACTTTATCCATCTGCTGATCCTTTGAGATTGCAACTCTACCTAGACCCAGTACCTTGCTTTTACCAGTGTCAGTAAATGTGATGTGACTCTTGTCAGATGGACGTAAGGTTGAGTCCATGAGAAGACTTCGGTCACCAGTCATGTGATTAGTGCATCCACTGTCCATAATCCATTCTGAAGCATGAGGTGTCATACCCTTGGCACCACCTGCCATGAAGCAGTAGGTGGGAGCGGAGTCGTCCTTGTCATTAGCATTAGCGTTGGTGACGGAGCCATTGTCTTGAGTGTTGAAGATGGACTTGGCAACGTAGGTTGTAGCTAGAGCCAGACTTGCAACGCCAGAGTTGGACTCCTCCTCAGACTCCGCCTCCGCCTCCTGAGAAGCAGACTCCTCCTCTAAATCCATCTCCTTGCCAACAAAAGCACGAGCTTTGCCAGATGAGCTCTTCTTGTATGACGAAGACTTTGATGAAGACTTGGAAGAAGATTTTGAGGATTTCTTCTTCTTCTTGTCATCAGAATCATATTCCTTGCTCTTCTTCTTGTTGTTGTTCTCATTGTCCCATTGTGGACACTCAGAGATGTAGTGACCAGGTTTCTTGCACTTGTGGCATGTTCTCTTCTTGTGGTCATGAGTGGAAGCTTCATCATTTCTCGAGCTGGATCTTGAAGACTTTCTGAAGCCTTTCTTCTTGGCGAATTTCTAGAACTTCTTCACAATCATAGCAAGCTCCTTTCCAATGTCTTCAGGATCCCCAGAACTGCAGTGAGATTCTTCTTCATATGAGGACGCAACTTTTGCCTTCAAAGCGCGAGTATGTCCATAGTTGGGACCATAGATATCTCTTTTCTTAGATAGTTGAAACTCATGTGTGTTGAGCCTCTCAAGTATGTCAGACGGATCGAGTGTCTTGAAGTCAGGGCGTTCTTGAATCATGAGGGCTAGTGTATCAAATGAGCTGTCAAGGGATCTCAGGAGTGTCTTGACGATTTCATGCTTGGTGATCTCAGTAGCGCCGAGAGCATGAAGCTCATTGGTGATATCAGTGAGGCGGTCAAAGGTGAGCTGGACATTCTCATTGTCATTTCTCTTGAAGCGGTTGAAGAGGTTGCGAAGGACACTGATCCTTTGATCTCTCTGGGTTGAGACGCCTTCGTTGACCTTGGAGAGCCAGTCCCAAACTAGCTTCGAAGTTTCCAGAGCACTCACACAGCCATACTGTCCTTTGGTCAGATGACCGCAGATGATGTTTTCGCAGTAGAACCCAGTTGAATGAACTTCTTGACATCAGCAGGAGTGACGCATTCACCGCCCTTGGGAACGATGTTCTTGACGACATACCAAAGGTCGACATCAATGGCTTCAGGATGCATGCGCACCTTATTCTTCCAGTAGGGGTAATCAGTGCCATTGAAGACAGGGCACGCAGTGGAGACTTTCATTATCCCTGCAGTCGACATAGCTAAAACTCCAGGTGGTTAAACCGAATCACACAGAACAAGGGAGTACCCTTCTCTGATACCAATTGAAAGTGCTAGTTATCAACTAGAGGGGGGGTGAATAGGCGATTTTTAAGAAAGTCAAAAACATGGAAGTTTCAAAGATAAACGATAGAAATGAACCTATTAACATGCAGCGGAAGGTAGACTACACTAGGTAAACCATAGTAAATTATTCAATGAAGTGAAAGCACGAAGACTAATGACAGCTAGGTAGAATGGATCAAGATGGAAGACAATATGAAGCCAAACAACAATAGTCGTCACACAGTGAAGACAACAGATAATGCAAACAGGCAATGACTTCACGAAGGCAAACTGTAAGTAAAGAGAGAGAGAAGATAAAACCAGTCTCTTGGAGAGGACAAGGATTTGTTGGACCAGTTCCAGTTGCTGTGACAACTATACGTCTGGTTAGGGAGGCTGATATTTAACTCAGAAGACCGCATCTTCACCATATTCCCCTTGAGCTAAGGACACCAAGTCCTCGCCCAATCACTCTGGTAAGTCTTCAAGGTAGACTTCCAAACCTTCACAGACTTCATTCACCGGCGATCTACAATGACTCTTGGATGCTCAGAACGTGACGCCTAACCGGCTGGAGGATTCACAGTCCTCAAGTGTAACAAGTCTTCAGGACATGCGGACAGAAAGACTTCAGTGATGCCTAACACTCTTTGGCTCTAGGTGTTTTGGGCTTTGTCCTCACAAGGATTTCTCTCTCTCAAAAGCTTCGGAGGTGGGTTGCTCTCAAACGACAAAAGCCGTGCACTAACTCTGAGCAGCCACCAATATATGGTGTAGGGGGTGGGTTATTTATAGCCACTAGGCAACCCGACCTGCTTTGTCCGAAATGACCCTGGGTCACTAAGGAACTGACACGTGTCCAACGGTCAGATTTCAAACACATGCGGCAGCTTGACTTGGGCTACAAGTAAAGCTGACTCATCCAGCTCTAGCTAAGATTTGCTCTCATTGTCTTCGCTCGAAGACATAGGATTTGGTTGAGCATCACTTCAGTCACTCTGACTTTGTGCACTTGGACCCCACTTAACAGTACGGTGGTTCCTATGACTCAACAAAGAAGAAAGGAAACTACGAAACAACTATGTCTTCGCACTCCATAGTCTTCACGTGAATGTCTTCTCGAGTCATACACTTCGATGTGATTGTCTTCACATACCACCATTGTCTTCAATGTCTTCATACATTTTTAGGGGTCATCTCCGGTAGATAAACCGAATCAATGAGGGACTACTACCTGTGTTATCCTGCAATTCCCACAAACACATTAGTCCCTCAACTAGGTTTGTCGTCAATACTCCAAAACCAACTAGGGTGTGACAGCCTGGTTTTTGCCCTCTCTTATTTGCTTGGTTTTCATTTGAATTTTTTTGAAACTTGGAGTTCTTGAATCTTTTCATATGGACTTAAACACTTGGGCATCCTTGGCTTTCACCCAAGTGCTCCACTCCTCTCCTAAACCATCATTTCCCTTCTGATCCATCCCAAAATAATCTTTGGAATATTTTTCTTAAATGAAATATATTCATTTTCTCTCAAAAACCCTAAGCTAGATCAGTTTGCTTCAAAGCAACCCTAACTTTTACGGCTCAGAACAATCTGAGATAATTCACAAATATTCTGTGAACCCTAGGGCACCTCCCAGAGCAAAAATATTTCATCACTTTTTGGAATATTTCTGCTACAGAAAATATTTTCTGTTCTGGACAGAAATGGTTGTTTCTACAGCAACTACCATTTTACTTGCTCCATTTGACCTGAACTTTCTTGTGCATCTTTACCTTAGTAACTCATGACTAGCCTCCAAAGCACAGATTCAAACTCCCAGCCGTTTGACCATAGTAACTGTTCAAAGTTACTGATCAGAAACTTACCTGGCTTGTAAAAACCTCTCTACTGCACCTGGATCCAAACCAAATCATGGTAACACTCAAAACTACCATGAACAACATGCCAGACATGAAGTTTATGCTTAGATCGGCCTGGTGTCATAGTTCACCCAGTGACCACGTTCGTCCAGGGGTGTTGGCATGCGTGTCGGCGCGCTCTGAGCGTCGCCGAGCGTTCTGTTCGCGCGTGCTCGCTTCCCTTGCCTGCCCAAGCGTGCCAAACCGCGCCACCATCTTCGTCTCTAAGCCCTTAACCTCCCTCTGGTGCTCGCCAACGCTAGAGCTCGCCGCAACGAGCACGGGCAAGGTCCGGCCAGCCCAACAGTGCGGAGCGCACTGTGCTCATCGCCATCCTCTTGGTCTTGTGCTCGTCTCCGGCCGCCCACAGTTGCCGCATGACCTCCGTCGCCTTCTCCCTCCCTTACTGACGCCGCTCGTTGCCGGGCGCCGTGGACAGGTGTCCACCGGTGGAGCCCGAAACCCCCTCGCCGCTCGCCTATAAATAGGTCCACCCCAGCCTCCTCGAGCACCATCCAGCACTCCCACACACTCCACGATTGCATAGGAAGCCGTAACCCGGCCGAGCAGGCCTCGGGCCGCCGTCCCCGAGCTCGAGCTCGCCGACGATCCCCTCTGGTCGCCGCGGAAGCTCTAGCCTCTCCCAGGCCAAGGCAACCCCTCTAGGGCTTCCGCCTCTCTCCGGTGAGGCCGTCTCGACCGCTTGGAGCCCCTGGAGTGGCCTCCGTTCGCCGTCTTCCTCAACTCCGGCAACCACCGCGTTCTGCCTCCGCTTGCGAGCTTGTTTCCGACGCCGTCCGACCACCCCTAGCCACGCTACGGGTACGGGCAGGTGCGCCATCGTCCCCTCTCTAAATCCCTCCCTCTCGTTTGGGCCAAGAAGCCCTCGTCGCCAGCGAGAGCTCCGTGGCCGCTGACCTTCTCTTTCTTTCTCCCCTTCCCCACGACTAGCGGGGCCTGCTAGTAAGCCACTCTATCTGTGGCTTGGCAAGCTGAGTGGTGGCGCCCTGAGGTTTTACGCCTTCGACGTCACCCCCCAGCTGTTTATTTAAATTCAAAATCATTTATATTCCAGAGAGCTTCAAACAGTTATAACTTTTTAACCATAAGTCCAAATGAATTGATTCATTTTGCATTGTGTTCTTTGAGAAGAAATCTAGCAGCTCACCAAAGATGAGATTTTTCTGAGCTGTTTAGAATTTCTGGTGATTTTCAGAAGTTTTCTTGATATTTGCTTTTTGTGTTTAAATTTATTTTCAGAGGGTGAGGCTTGTCTTGAGGATCACCAGAAGGCTTGTAAACCTCATCTGCACTAAGGCAAGCCACAACAACATTTTCGTGGTGTCATTTCAATATTTGTGATTTTCTTATTTGAATAAAATGATTAATCCATGCATTGAAATAACTATTGTGTTATTTGTATTCTATTAAATATTTGTTAGTTATTATGCTTGATTTACAGAATGATTGAAACTATTTTAGTGGGTAGAGAAAGTTGAGATTTATTTGTGGTGATGTTAGAAATGATTTTGCTATGCATGTTAGTAATTATTTAAAGTTTTGTTCTTGCATGTATAAAATGAGAAAAACTTGCTAGAAAATATTCTGTTAAATACTTGTTTGGTCATTTTACTAGTCTTACAGAATGTTTGAACCTCACTTAGTTGATAAAGAAATTAAGAGTTGTTGATAGTGAAATCTTTTGTTAACCATATGAGAAATTTATCGGAGTTACGTTCTTGCGTGAGGAATTAATAAAACTTGTTGCAAAATATTTTGGTTAAGATGTGAGTCATTTTGAGCAGCAAAGTAATATGAGTTGTTAATGTTTATGCTTGGTGTGTATATTGATGGCATCGCTCATTTTTATTATTAAGTAATGCATGTGTGGTTTTGCATTTCATGGCATGCTATGACACCGGTCTTTTTCATTTTAAATTGAACCTGAATATAACTCAACTTGAATATACCGTTGACTGGGTGATGGTGCCGCTGAATCGAGTTTTTTTTTCCAGTGCAACCACATTTGCCTTTTGGGAAGGCCTTGGTTCGGTCCATTGACATGGCCTCTGGTCGGTACCTCCAACTAGGGAAGGTTATGTCGTGCTTGCCCAGGCCCGGTAAGTAGGCATAATCTTGTGTGCTCGTTGTTGAGATTATGGTACCGAGTCCCCGAGTGGGATTGTTTTGGCCACGGCGGTGGTCGGGGTGTCTTTGGTAGACACGGGGCCACCCAGGACCAGCCCGTTGGGGATTGGGTCAGAGTGGCCGGGAGAGTGCAGTGGCAATGGAAGGGTTTTGTTGGAATGTCGTTGGTCCACACAAATGGGAGTGCGAGGCCATGGGTTCCGTGGTGTGGGTACAGTGTGCTACCTCTGCAGAGTGTATAATCTATCGATAGCCGAGTCCACGGTCACGGACACCTCGTAGTAGGTCCCACCATGAGTCAACGTTTAATAAAAATTGGACACTAAGCTATGAACTTTGCATTGTTGATGGATGGCAGAAAGGTCATCGAGGCATTCGGGACCAACCATCGGTCGTGGTTGTGATCGCCGTAAGAATCTCGAGTTACCTTGTTAAAGACCATGTTGGTGGTTTGTTTGTGATCTGAGGATGATCACGGTTGGTAAGTTGTCACGAGGGACGTTCGAGCATGATCACAACATGTTTGACATATAGTGTTGCATTATTAATAATTGATTAAATATCATGATATTGTTTGCCATTATGATTATGCCTGTTGTGAGCTTGCAAGTACATTCAATGTCTTGACTGGCGTGTCATGCCGATTCGAGAAAATACCGTTGGAGAGAAGCGCTATTCGAGTCTAGATCGTGTCCGCGCCGGTGTCCTGTGAGATGGAGCTTCCGCCACGACGTTATTCCGCTGCCACGTAGTTGTTCGGATCGAGGCCCCTTTATGTTCACTAAATAATGTACATATTCTTCAGCCGCACCGAGTGTACCGCTTGGCCTCGATAGCTGTTTTAATGTAAACTCTGTTCCGCTAGCATCAGTAAAGCGGTTGTTTTCTGTACCAAGATGTTGTGCGTTGCCAGAAGACATGGTCTCTGGGCTGGCAATGCATAGTAAACCGGTCGCTCTGAGCAGGGTGCCTGGCAACGCTTGTATCGAGGCGCTATTGTCGTAGGCCACGCTAGACTGTGACGCGTTAACTGGATGTTAGATACGAGTTTAAGTTGAGTGCCGGTAGAAATTTGTGCTGATTGTTGCATTGCATGCATTCGGTTTATATATTTTTATGCTAACTTTCTAATGGTTGTGGGTGTAGATGGCTCCGATGCCGTATCCGTGCCAGTTGTAGCTGATGCCGTACACGTCACCGCACCTCCTTCGCAACGTGTGGCGTCGGTTGTACCCTCTCGGAGACGACCAGTCTATCGTGTGTACCGGGAGCATCTAGCTGATTCAGTGTATGAGTATCACGCAGTGGTCACTCTGCGCACTAGTTCCGATTCCAGCTCTTACACTCGTACTTCTCTGAGCGGTTACGCCTCCACCACTTTTCAGGCTGTCCGGTTTGCTGCATTCGAGGTCCTTGTCGAGCTCCGCTACAACGAGGTCCGGATGCAGAACCACCCAGGTTTCTATTACTACCCATCTCTGCACGACAACGGTCGTGTCCGTTTCCCTCTCATTGATCCGGAGTCTGATAGTGTTGCTAGCCATCTTGCTCGTTATGTCACTTCTAGCTATCTCATGATCCATGAGCTAGCTCAAGAGCTGACTTGTGCCCGTACTGCTTTAGCTGCTACTTTAGTCACTTCTAGATCTGCCACTACCCCATCTTCCCTGGGATTTACCCCTTATGTCCCAGTCAGCTCTAGCGCCCCTATTTCGCCAGTTACTCCCACGAGTAGCACGGGCGTCTCGGCTGTGAACCCTCTCAGTACTCCTGCCGAGTGGGTCTCACTTCTCGCTACTCCTGTAGCCCCGATGCTTCATCCTACCCCTGCCCCTGAGGGAGAGCCCTCGAGGCAGCGCCGTCGTGTTACCTTTAACTCGGAGGTTTCCATTAACCACGTCAGTTCTGGATCTGAGACCGCTTCAGGGGAGGACGCTGCAGCACCAGCAGAGCAGTAGTATCTTTGAGTATTCACAGTTGTCTGGATGATGTACGGATGTAGTCGTACGAGTCATGATGTTTCGTTGCATGTACGTGAGTAGTGAACCAGTCATGTTGTTTACCTTTCATGTATGAGTCTATGTATAACTACCTTGTCATATTTTCTTCGCTCTTCTGTTTTCTTCCGGGATTTGTCGCTGGCTTTTCCCCAATTTTATTCTTGGGTGTTTCTCATCTCGATTGTGTTGTCTTGGGAAAAATCCACAATAGGATGACGCGGGGAGGCAGCAGTAGCAACGTTCGTGAGGGAACTCCTGTTCGTCGTTCCGCATGACAGGCGGGAAATTCTCCCGAGCCGTACGTTCCGCCACCACCTCCACCGCCTAATCCTCCCTCCACCGAGAAAATTCTGCGTATGTTTGAAGAGAAAAGGAACAATGATCTGATTAAAATATTGAGAAGTGTGCAAGCTATGGTTAGACAGAATGGAAATCAGAATGGTCATCACTCAAAGCTGTCAGATTTTCAGAGGACCAATCCACCCAGCTTCAGTCAGATTGTTGACCCATTGGATGCAGATGATTGGTTGCGCATAATGGAGAAAAAGCTTGAGATTGCTCGTACTAAAGGAAATGATAAAGTTACCTTTGCCACCCATTATCTTGAGGGCGCAGCTGCCATATGTGGGAAGATACAAGGGCCATGTGCCCGGTTGATGAGGAAATCACCTGGGAAAAGTTTAAGGATCGGTTCCGAAAATATCATATCCCTACTGGAGTTATGAAGACTAAGCAGCGTGAATTTCTCGCGCTCGTCCAAGGAAATCAGTCTGTGGCCGAATATCTTCAAAACTTCAATCATTTGGCTCGTTACTCTCTTTATGACGTGGCCACCGAAGAAAGGAGAATTGACAGATTTCTTGGAGGTCTAAATCCACAACTCCAGTGTACTCTCAGTATGCTTGATTTCAAAGACTTCCAAACTCTGGTGAACAAGGCTTTCATTGCTAAACGGGAGCACAAGCTTATAGCAGATAATAGGCCTATTAGCAATGACAACAAGCGTAAGTTTGAGCCAAAGAAGGATGGCCAAAAGGCTCGTACCTGGCACCAGACTCAGGTGGAATACAAGCCAAATTGGCAGCAGAATGTTAACAAGACCACCACTCAAGTCAAGAATATTGTTACCAATCCAACACATGAGGAGTGTCAGCGCAATAATTCTTGTTTCAATTGCGGGCAGCACGGACATTATGCCAAACAGTGTCCCAAGAACAACAAGATGAATGCCCTAAGCAGGCCACAAGTCAACTTTATGGAGTCGTGGCCAACCCAGCAAAACTTCACGGGGCACGTGCATCATATCTCCGCCGATGAAGCCCAAGAGAAGCCAGAAGTTGTCATTGGTATGTTTTTATATTAATGACATATCTGCCGTAATTTTATTTGACTCTGGGGCTTCCCATTCTTTTATTTCTCGGAGTTTTGCTGCCCAAAACAATTTTCCTTGCACGATTTTGGGCAAAAATATGCTGGTACAAACCCTAGGATCTATAATCAAGAGCAATCTGGTCTGCCATGATCTGGAGATCAATATCAACGGGGTCTACTTTCCAACATCTCTGATAATCATTGAGTCTGAAAAGTTGGATATTATATTGGGTATGAATCAAGTTTGCATAAAATGTGTAACCCGAGAAGTCACTTTGACCAGTCTGAATGGGCAGCTTACCAAGTTCTATGCTCGCAAGAATATACCCAAGCCAGAACTAGTTTGCACCGCTGTGGCTGAATTGGAATTTATTCCTGTGGTCAATGAGTACCCTGATATATTTCTGGAAGAACTGCCAAGCATGCCACCAGATCGGGAACTGGAGTTTGCAATAGATCTTGTGCCCGGAACCGCACCATTATACAAGAAGTATTACCGGATGCCCTCATCAGAATTAGTGGAGCTAAAGAAACAGCTTGACGAATTACTCCAGAAAGCTTATATTCGTCCCAGCTCTTCACCATGGGGATCACCTGCTATTTTCGTGGACAAAAAGGATGGTAGTCTCCATATGTGCATAGATTACCGCCAGCTGAATGAGGTCACCATAAAAAATAAATATCCGCTGCCAAGGATTGATGATCTGTTTGATCAGCTCCGTGGGGCTAAGGTATTCTCAAAAATCGATTTATGTACCAGATATCATCAGCTCAAGATTAAAAAGGAAGATATTCCTAAGACCGCATTCACTACTCGATACGGTCTTAAAGAATATACCGTGATGTCCTTTGGTCTCATTAATGCCCCTGCTTTCTTCATGCATATGATGAACAAAGTATTCATGGACTTCCTCGACAAATTCGTGGTAGTCTTCATCGATGACATCCTCATTTACTCCAAGGGTGAAGAAGAGCACAAGGATCACCTCTGAGCAGTGCCACAACGGCTCCGCGACCATCAGCTTTACGCCAAGTTCAGTAAGTGCGAATTTTGGCTCAAGAAAGTTGGGTTTCTCGGACATGTACTATCCTCCGAAGGTATAGCCGTGGACCCGAGCAAAGTAAAGGATGTGCTCGATTGGATACCTCCCAAGACTGTGACGCGGATCCGGAGTTTCCTCGGATTAGCTGGATACTATCGTCGTTTTATTGAAGGGTTTTCCAAGATTGCTAAACCCATGACGGAGCTGCTCAAAAAGGATACGAAGTTTAAGTGGACAGAGGGTTGTGAGAAGAGTTTTAATGAGCTGAAGATACGTCTGACAACCGCACCTATATTGACTCTTCCAGACATTTATCGCAGTTTTGATGTGTACTGCGATGCCTCCAGACAAGGTATTGGTTGCGTGCTGATGCAAGACAGCAAGGTAGTAGCATATGCATCGCGACAGCTATGACCCCATCAGGGAAATTATCCTACCCATGATTTGGAATTAGCTGCGGTGGTTCATGCATTAAAAATTTGGAGACACTACCTCATTGGAAAAAGGTGCCAAATTTTTACCGACCACAAAATTCTCAAGTACATCTTCACTCAGCCAGATTTAAATCTCCGTCAGCGAAGATGGCTAGAGTTGGTCGAGGATTATGACCTTGGAATAAATTACCATCCAGGCAAGGCTAACGTCGTTGCCGATGCGCTCAGTCGAAAGCCCGTCAGCTTAAATGTCATGTTGAAATCATTGCCTACCGAACTTCAAGAGGAGATCTCTCAGCTCAACTTGGTCATCGTGGATTCTGGCCTCGCCAATATTTTGGAAGTTACCCCCACACTTTAGATGGAAATCCATAAGGCCCAGCCAGCTGACACCAAACTACAAAGACGTACCAAGGGCCAGATGGCAAAGCAGGTCCCTGATTTCTCCAAGGACAAATTCGGTACCCTCCGATTCCGTGGACGCATTTGTGTACCCAATCAACCGGACTTGAAGAAGAAAATCCTGTCAGAAGCACACGAATCCGCATATTCCATTCACCCGGGAGGTACGAAAATGTATGAGGATCTCAGACAAATATTCTGGTGGGAAGGAATGAAGAAAGACATTGCCTATTTCGTAGCCTATTGCGACATATGCAACAAGGTGAAGGCAGAGCATCAGAAGCCAGATGGACTCCTCCAACCACTGCCGGTTTCACAGTGGAAATGGGATGACATTTGTATGGATTTCATCACAGGATTGCCTAAGACTCAGCGAGGCAAGGATGCAATCTGGGTTATAGTAGACACCCTAACCAAGGTGGCTCACTTCATCTCGATCAGCACCAGATACAGAGCAAATGAACTTGCACAGCTGTATGTATCCAGAATAGTCAGTCTGCATGGGGTACCCCGAACTATCACTTCCAACTGAGGTTCCTTGTTTACCTCCGCTTTTTGGTCCCGTCTCCATCAAGCCTTGGGGAGAGCACTAAAATATAGTACTGCTTATCATCCTCAGACAGATGGACAGACAGAGCGGGCAAATCAAATACTCGAAGATATGTTGCGAGCCTGTGTGCTAGCCAAAGGAGCTAAATGGGAAGATTGCTTGCCATATGCCGAGTTCTCCTATAACAATAGTTTCCAGACCAGTCTAAAGATGTCACCATATGAAGCTCTGTATGGTCGTAAGTGCCGCACTCCTCTAAATTGGTCTCAAACCGGAGATAGCCATATCTTTGGAATGAATCTCATGATGGAAGCTGAGAAACAAGTTAGGGAAATCAGAGACAGACTGCAATTGGCCAAATCTCGACAGAAGAGTTATTATGATGCAAAGCATCGGCTGGTCAGTTTTGAACCCGGAGAACACGTATACCTCCGAGTCACTCCTATGAAAGGAGTCAAGAGATTTTAGACTCGTGGAAAGCTGGCACCCAGATTTATTGGTCCATTCCCGATTATGTCTCGAGTGGGTATTGTTGCATATCAACTGGAACTACCCCCTGAATTGGCAGCCGTGCACAACATGTTCCATGTTTCGCAATTGAGACGATGCATATCCCCGCCTGAGAAAAGGACTACTATGGCTGAGATAGAGTTGGCAGAAAATTTAACTTATGAAGAGAGACCGTTTAAAATTTTGGATCAGATGGAAAGGGTCACTCGCAGTAAAGTCAGAAAATTTTACAAGGTTTAGTGGGAGCATCACACAGAATCAGAAGCGACTTGGGATCAGGAATAATTCCTTAAGGATCAGTATCCAGAGTGGTTTTCCCAAGCAACCGAATCTCGAGGACGAGATTCATTCTAAGTGGGAGAGGTTTGTGACATCCTGGTTTTTGCCCTCTCTTATTTGCTTGGTTTTCATTTGAATTTTTTTGAAACTTGGAGTTCTTGAATCTTTTCATATGGACTTAAACACTTGGGCATCCTTGGCTTTCACCCTAGTGCTCCACTCCTCTCCTAAACCATCATTTCCCTTCTAATCCATCCCAAAATAATCTTTGGAATATTTTTCTTAAATGAAAAATATTCATTTTCTCTCAGAAACCCTAAGCCAGATCAGTTTGCTTCAAAGCAACCCTAATTTTTATGGCTCAGAAAAATCAGAGATAATTCACAAACATTCTGTGAACCCTAGGGCACCTCCCAGAGCAAAAATATTTCATCACTTTTTGGAATATTTCTGCTACAGAAATTTTTTTCTGTTCTGGACAGAAATGGTGGTTTCTACAGCAACTACCATTTTACTTGCTCCATTTGACCTGAACTTTCTTGTGCATCTTTACCTTAGTAACTCATGACTAGCCTCCAAAGCACAGCTTCAAACTCCCAGCCATTTGACCACAGTAACTGTTCAAAGTTACTGATCAGAAACTTACCTGGCTTGTAAAAACCTCTCTACTGCACCTGGATCCAAACCAAATTGTGGTAACACTCAAAACTACCACGAACAACATGCCAGACATGAAGTTTATGCTTAGATCGGCCTGATGTCATAGTTCACGCGGTGACCATGTTCGTCCAGGAGTGTTGGCATGCGTGTTTATGCGCTCTGAGCGTCGCCGACCGTTCTGTTCGCGCGTGCTCGCTTCCCTCGCCTGCCCGAGCGTGCCAAACCGCACCACCATCTTTGTCTCTAAGCCCTTAACCTCCCTCTGGCGCTCGCCGACGCCGAAGCTTGCCGCAACGAGTACGGGCAAGGTCCGGCCAGCCCAACAGTACGGAGCGTACTGTGCTTGTCGCCATCCTCTTGATCCTGTGCTCGTCTCCGCCCGCCCACAGTTGCCGCGTGACCTCCGTCGCCTGCTCCCCCTATCATTGACGCCGCCCGTCGCCGGGCGCCATGGACATGTGTCCACCGGCGGAGGCCGAAACCCCCTCGCCGCTCGCCTATAAATAGGGCCACCCCCAACCTCCTCGAGCACCATCCAGCACTCCCACACACTCCACGATTGCGTAGGAAGCCATAGCCCGACCGGTTAGGCCTCGGGCCGCCGTCCTCGAGCTCGAGCTTGCCGGTGATCCCCTCTGGTCGCCGCGGAATATCTAGCTTCTCCCAGGCCATGGCAACCCCTCGAGGGCTTCCGCCTCTCTCCGTTGAGGCCGTCTCGACGGCCTGGAGCCCCTGGAGTGGCCTCCGTTCACCGTCTTCCTCAACTCCGGCAACCACCGTGTTCTGCCTCCGCTTGCGAGCTTGTTTCCGACGTCGTCCGACCACCCCTAGCCACGCTACGGGTACGGGCAGGTGCACCATCATCCCCTCTCTAAATCCCTCCCTCTCGTTTGGGCCAAGAAGCCCTCGTCGCCAGCGAGAGCTCCGGCGAAGCCGCGGCCTTCTCTGTTTCTTTCTCCCCTTCCCCCACATGACTAGCGGGGCCCGCTAGTCAGCCACTCTGTACGCGTGCGAAGCGGTACGAGTGGTGGCGCCCTGAGGTTTTACGCCTTCGACGTCACCCCCCTCAGCTGTTTATTTAAATTCAAAATCATTTATTTTCCAGAGAGCTTCAAACAGTTATAACTTTTTAACCATAATACCAAATGAATTGATTCTTTTTGCATTGTGTTCTTTGAAAAGAAATCTAGCAGCTCACAAAAGATGAGATTTTTCTGAGCTGTTTATAATTTCTGGTGATTTTCAGAAGTGTTCTTGATATTTGCTTTTTGTGTTTAAATTTATTTTCAGAGGGTGAATCTTGTCTTGAGGATCACCAGAAGGCTTGTGAACCTCATCTGCACTAAGGCAAGCCACAGCAACATTTTCATGGTGTCATTTCAATATTTGTGATTTTCTTATTTGAATAAAATGATTAATCCATGCATTGAAATAAGTATTGTGTTATTTGTATTCTGTTAAATATTTGTTAGTTATTATGCTTGATTTACAGAATGATTGAAACTAGTTTAGTGGGTAGAGCAAGTTAAGATTTATTTGTTGTGATGTTAGAAATGAATTTGCTATGCATGTTAGTAATTATTTAAAGTTTTGTTCTTGCATGTATAAAATGAGAAAAACTTGCTAGAAAATATTCTGTTAAATACTTGTTTGGTCAATTTACTAGTCTTACAGAATGTTTGAACCTCACTTAGTTGATAAAGAAGTTAAGAGTTGTTGATAGTGAAATCTTTTGTTAACCATATGAGAAATTTATCGGAGTTACGTTCTTGCGTGAGGAATTAATAAAACTTGTTGAAAAATATTTTGGTTAAGATGTGAGTCATTTTGAGCAGCAAAGTAATATGAGTTGTTAATGTTTATGCTTGGTGTGTATATGGATGACATCGGTCATTTTTATTATTAAGTAATGCATGCGTGGTTTTGCATTTCATGGCATGCTATGACACCGGTATTGTTCATTTTAAGTTGAACCTGAATATAACTCAACTTGAATATACCGTTGACTGGGTCATGGTGCAGCTGAATCGAGTTTTTTTTTCTAGTGCAACCACATTTGCCTTTTTGGGAAGGCCTTGATTTGGTCCATTGACATGGCCTCTAGTCGGTGCCTCCAACTAGGGAATGTTATGTCGTGCTTGCCCTGGCCCGGTAAGCAGGCATAATCTTGTGTGCTCGTGAATTGTTGAGATTATGGTACCGAGTCCCCGAGTGGGATTGTTTTGGCCACGACGGTGGTCGGGGTGTCTTTGGTAGACACGGGGCCACCTAGGACCAGCCCGTTGGGTATTGGGTCGGAGTGGCGGGGAGAGTGTTGTGGCAATGGAAGGGTTTTGTCGAAATGCCGTTGGTCCACCCGAATGGGAGTGCGAGGCCATGGGTTCCGTGGTGTGGGTACAGTGTGCTACCTCTGCAGAGTGTATAATCTATCGATAGCCGAGTCCACGGTCACGGACACCTCGTAGTAGGTCCCACCATGAGTCAACGTTTAATAAAAATTGCACACTAAGCTATGAACTTTGCATTGTTGATGGATGGCAGAAAGGTCATCGAGGCATTCGGGACCAGCCATCGGTCGTGGTTGTGAACGCCATAAGAATCACGAGTTATTCTTGTTAAAGACCATGTTGGTGGTTTGTTTGTGATCCGAGGATGATCACGGTTGGTAATTTGTCCCGAGGGACGTTCGAGCATGATCACAACATGTTTGACATATAGTGTTGCATTATTAATAATTGGTGAAATATCATGATATTGTTTGCCATTATGATTATGCCTATTGTGAGCTTGCAAGTACATTCAATGTACTGACCTGGCGTGTCATGCCAGATTTCAAGAAAGTGCCGTTGGAGAGAAGCGCTGTTCGAGTCTAGATCGTGTCCGCATCGGTATCCCTGTGAGATGGAGCTTCCGCCACGACGTTATTCCGATGCCACGTAGTTGTTCGGATCGAGGCCCCTTTATGTTCACTAAATAATGTACATATTGTTCAGCCGCACCGAGTGTGCCGCTTGGCATTGACAGCTGTTGTAATGTAAACTCTGTTCCGCTAGCATCAATAAAGCGGTTGTTTTTTGTACCAAGATGTTGTGCATTGCCAGAAGACATGGTCTCTAGGCTGGCAATGCATGGTAAACCAGTCGCTCTGAGCCGGGGTGCCACATAGTTGTGGCACTAGATGCACTTACACAGCTGATCCATTTTCTCTCCCTCGCATTAACCAGATTATTGACGCTACGGCGGGTTGTGAGAGCTTATGTTTCCTTGATGCTTATTCTGGTTATCATCAGATCAAAATTGCAGTTAAAGACCAAGAGCAGACGGTTTTCATCACACCTTTTGGAGCTTTTTGCTATGTCTCTATGCCTTTTGGGCTCAAGAGTGCCCAGGCAACTTATCAACGCCGTGTTCAGAATTGCTTTCACAGTCAAATTGGGCGTAATGTGCATGCCTATGTGGATGATATTGTGGTTAAATACAGGAAAAAGGAGACGGTCTTGGATGATCTATGGGAGCCTTTTGACAATCTCCGAGTCTATAAGATGATGCTTAACCTGGCCAAGTGTGTTTTTGGTGTACCTACAAGCAAGCTCTTAGGTTTTCTGGTCTCAGAGAGAGGTATTGAAGCTAACCCGGAGAAGATTAAGGCTATTACTTCATTGGCTAAGTCGGCGTGTGTCAATGATGTCCAGCGCCTAGCGGGTCGTATTGCAGCTTTGAGCCAGTTCATAAGCCGCCTAGGAGAGAAGGCTTATTCCCCTGTACTAGATGATGAAGAAAACATTTCATTTTGTCTGGAGTGACACTACTGATGAGGCGTTTGAGACGCTCAAAAAGTAGTTGGCTGAGCCGCTGTAGTGGAGAAGGAGCCTTTACTTCTATATGTGGCGGCTAACAGTAAAGCTGTCAGTGTGGAAATTGTTGTGGAGCACAAAGAGGCGGGTAAGGAATACCCAGTCTAGTGGCGGGTTTATTATGTCAGTGAGGCATTGATTGAATCCAAGCAACGATACCTGCATTGGCAGAAACTGGTATATGGAGTGTTCATGGTGAGTCGCAAGCTGAAGCATTGTTTTCTTGGTCATCCTATTACTGTGTCAGTTTTGCCCCTTTAGTAGATATAATTCAAAACAGGGAGGCTGCAGGCTGGGTTGCTAAGTGGGCAATAGAACTCGGACCTCATTGTCTGGAATATGTGCCAAGAACAGCTATCAAATCTCAGGCTCTGGTGGATTTCATCAATGACTGGACAGAGTTGCAGACACCTGAGGAGAGGCCTGATAACACATAGAGGACAATTCACTTTGACGGGTCCAGGTAGCTAGAAGGCTCGGGGGCTGGGGTCATATTGACTTCCCCACGAGGTGGGTCGGGTGTTTTGGCAACTCGGACCTTGCGGCTCAGCAAGTTTCAGGTATATGGGATTCCAAAGACCTGCTCATGGCGGCTTATCGCTGAGCGGTTGATAATATAGCTGGTCATTTCAAGGGTTATCAGGTGGAACACCTTGATCGAAGGAAAAATGAGGCGGCTGATGCCTTGAGCCGACTGGGGTCCCAACGTAAGCTGGTACCCCCTAATGTGTTTCTTGATGTCTTACACAATCCCTCGGTCAAATTACCATCTGAGGAGGATTTGGCTATTCCTGGCCCGGAGGCAGAATTGGTGGGGGCCCTCCATGCTATTACAAATTGGACTCTGCCTTACCTGGCTTATATGACCCAGGGCGAGTTACCTGAGGATGATACTTTGGCAAGGCAGATAACCTGGCGGTCTAAGTCTATGACTATTGTCAATGGCGAGTTACACCAATGTAGCATAACATGTGTGTTCCAGCGTTGTGTTTCTCCCGAAGAGGGCCCTGAGATCTTGCGTGAGATTCATGAAGGCGATTGTGGTCATATAACGCCCCGGACACACCCGCCGGTGGTCGTTACTCCTGGCGGGATCTAGACTGGCCCCACAGATCAATACTAGTCTTTTCTGCGCACTTTGTCCTCACTGCGCGCTTTTGGGAGCAACTTCGGTCGGTCACCCATCGACACTACTCCAAGCTGAGCACGCTTAACTTTGGAGTTACATCCGAATGGGCTCCGGAAAAAGAAGAATTCCTTATTGATATGAGTAGTCTATCATCCCTAATAAGCCAGGCTATCACATACACCCCCACTCGGAGGAACCGGCGTCCTCGTCGGGCCACGAAACGTTCCCTCTTGGCACAACCGTCTGTGCATCGATCCGGTACATGTGCCATGTCGCGTGCCATGACGGGTCACAAGCGTCATGAACAACATGACCGCGCACCTGTCCGCAACCATCCGTGTAACGCGGTCGGCTCGATACCAACTTATAACGCCCCGATGCGGCTATATCTCCCGTGTCGAGGCACGACTTAGAGGCATAACCGCATTGAAAGCAATGTCGCAAGTGAGGTAATCTTCACACAACCCATGTAATACATAAGGAAAGAGATACATAGTTGGCTTACGATCGCCACTTCACACAAAGACATAAATAAACATCCATCATTGAGTACACTCAAGGTCCGACTACGGAACCAAAATAAAAGAAGATACCCCAAATGCTACACAGATCCCGATCGTCCCAACTGGGCACCACTCGATCATCGGGAAAAGATACATAATAACGACCACGTTCCTCGTCGAACTCCCACTTGAGCTCGGATGCGTCACCTGCACTGGCATCGTCGGCACCTGCAACTGTTTTGGCAGAATCTGTGAGTCACGGGGACTCAGCAATCTCACACCCGCGAGATCAAGACTATTTAAGCTTAATAGGAAGGACAGAGTAGTAAGGAGGAGCAGCAGCAGCGACTAGCATATATGGTGGCTACATTACAAAAGAGGCGAGAAGAGGAGCAAAGCACGGTCGTGAAGCTAGTAGCGATCAAGAAGTGATCTGAACTACTTCGTCGACATAACTCCAACACCGTGTTCACTTCCGGACTCCACCGAGAAGAGACCATCACGGTTACACACGATTGATGTGTATTTTATTTGAGGTCAACTTCGGGTTTTCTACAACCGACATTAACAAATTCCCATCTGCCTCATAACCGCGGGCACGGCTTTGAAAGATATTACCTGCGGGGTGTCCCAACAGCCCATTATAAGCTCTCACGGTCAGCGAAGGATATTCCTTCTACCGGAAGACCCGATCAATCTCGGAATCCCGGACTACAAGACATTTCGACAGCAATAAAACAAGACCAGCAAAGCCTCCCGATTGTGCCGACAAATCCCGATAGGAGCTGCACATATCTCGTTCTCGAGGCACACGGATGAGCAGTCCGTACAACTAAAACCAGACCTCAAGTTTCCTTGAGGGGCTACAAAGCAATCTAGTTTGAGCCAGCTTTCGAAGGAGCACTGGTCCGGGGTTAAAATAAAGATGACCCTCGGGCTCGCGAAAACCGGGGAAAAGGCTTAGGTGGCAAATGGTAAAACCAAAGTTGGGCCTTGCTGGACGAGTCTTATTCAAAGCGAACTGTCAAGGGGTCCCATAAATCACCCAACCGTGTAAGGAGCGCTAAATCAAGGAACATAACACGGTATGGCGGAAACTAGGGTGGCAAGAGTGGAACAAAACACCGGGCATAAGGCCGAGCCTTCCACCCTTTACCAAGTATATAGATGCATTAATTATAGCAGATATATATTGTGATATCCCCAACAAGTAAACATGTTCCAACAAGGAACAACATCTCCATGTTCAACAAGGAACAAACTTCAACTTCACCGCAACTAGCAACGCTATAAGAGGGCTGAGCAAGCGGTAACATAGCCAATCAGCGGTTTGCTAGGAAAGGATGGTTAGGGGCTGACATGGCAATATGGGTGGCATGATATAGCAAGTGGTAGGCATCGTGGCAGAGGCATAGCAAAAGAGCGAGCAACTAGCATAGCAAAGATAGAAGTGATTTCGAGGTTATGGTCATCTTGCCTGCAATGTTCTCAGAGTTGTCGAAAGCTTGATCCTCGTAAGCGTTCTCAACAGGTTCCTCGTTCACGTACTCGTCTCCCGGCTCTACCCAAAGCAAGAACACAAACAAAGGAACCACAATAAATCACGGTGCAATGCACAAGCAACATGATGCAAAACATGGCATGATATGCGGGATGTGATATGCAATGCGTATGTGCGCTCCGGAAGGTAAATGATGAACCAGGCATCAACTTGGCAAACCAAGTATGCCACTGGAAATATGAGATGATTTCGGTTGAAATCGATATAAAGATCACCGGAATCGGATGCACGGTTTGGAAATGACAAGCAAAACAAGAATGGCACAAATCTGCCATTAACAGCATGATGCCACTTAGCAAGCAACAATAAATTAAGCTACTGCACCCAAACGTATAAACAAAGTACATGGCAGTGATCTACACAAGATGCTCGACAAAAGATGAGCACTGAGCTACGGCTAGTTCACATCATAACAGGTTCAAACAAGCATGGCAAAAGTGCACAAAATATCAGGCTGGACATGGCAAAAACAGCATCAGGTTGCAATGTTCAGAGCAACAAAACTACATGCTACAGGAACTTATAATAGCAAAAAAAGGCATGGCATGAATCTACTCAAAGCATAGAACAAAAGTCCCTTACTGACCATAAGCCAAAAAGGATCAGAAAATATAGTAACACCCATGTCAATATCGAAAGTTTCGTTAACAGATTCAGCAACATGACATGTCAAAAAACTGATAACAAGTAGGCATGTTTACAAGCTCAATGCACTCACTACAGAGACTTATATGATAAACTAAGCATATATACATCAAGAAGACATGGCATATAAGACATACATGGCAAGAACAATAACATATCATACATGGATCAACCACAACAACCTTGGCAAAATTGAATAACATGTAAACAATCTGCCAGGAAACATTTGATAGCAAAAGTAGATCTCGATTGACTCAAGCTATGGCATTCCATAATTGCAAACAAGGGCATGGATGGATAGAGCAAGACATGTTTAATAAAACATCCTTACTGAAGTATCTCAAAATATGCATGGATCTCTCGGTAGCATCAAGTTAACATGGCATCAAAATATCAGCTAAACAGGGCTGAAAACAGCAACATCAGGACACCTACTTTGCATGCTTGTGCTAGTCACCACATAGATCACAAAATACATGGCATACACCCTGGAAAGATGGCATGGCATATTACAAAACACATGTAGGACTCAAATTCATAGGGTGCACACATCAATCATGGCAAAAATAACAAAAGTGCAAGTTCTGTTAAGAAACAGAAACTAACATCACATAGCCCTCTTCTAACAGCATTTCGGGCATCAAGATAAGCTCAAATGAAAATGATGCAATGAGATGAAATGATCTACTCTTCGAGACGAACATTTTGATATATTATACGTGCAAAATGGAGCTACAGATGCAAAGATATAGTAAGAAGAAAATGACACAAAATATCTCTGAATTTAAAACTTAGAAGAAAATTGGAGGGAGAAAGAAGTCAGCAGGCGCTCGATCGGATCGGTCGGGATCCGGATCGGCGACAAAGGGCGCGCTTGGAGGGAGAGAAGGCGGCCGGGCGGAGGAGGTGAGGCAGCCGGCGGGGTGAGGTCGCCAGGCAGGCGGCGGTGGCCGCCAGCCGGCCAGGCGCGGCGGCGTCCGGCGGCGGCGCGGCGAGGTCCGGCGGTGGCGGGGCCGGCCGTGGCGTGGGCGGCGGGCGGCGAGGGAGGCCGCGGCGGGAGGGCGGCGGCGGCCCAGGGGCGGCGCTGGCGAGGCGGGAGGCACGGCAGGGCGGCCGGCCCGGAGGGCCTCGCACAGACCTCATGAGCCCAGCGGTCGGCGGCGCAGGTGGGGCGCGGGGGGCGGCGACGTGGCAGCCCCTGGTTCGCCGAGCGCAGCAGCGGACGCGTCCGTCCGATCGGGCGTGTCCGTGGCGCGAGGAGGAAAACGACTAGGGTTTCGGGAGGATGATCAAGGTTTGGAGGGTTTGCTTAAATAGGCATAGAGGGAGCTAGGAGAGTCCAAATGAGGTGTAGTTTTCGCCCACGATTGTGATCGAGCGACGAAGAGCATGGAAGTGACTTAGATGGGTTATTGGTCTGTTTTGAAGGGATGTTGGGCTGCAACTTAAAAGAGGCCTTTGCGAGTCGGTTAACCGTTGGAGTACCAAACGAGCTCAAATGACCGAAACTTGACCGGTGGTCTCGGGTGGTATACCAAGGCCACTTGACAAACCTCGGTCCATTCGAGAAGGTTTAGTACCCTTTGCGGAAAAAGCGTAAAAGGGCGCCGGGGAGATAGGAGTGCGGATTGCAAAAGCGGACAACGGGAAAAATGCTCGGAATCATGAGACGAACACGTATGCAAATGCGATGCACATGATGACATGATATAAAATGCATGACATGGACAAAATGCAAAATGAAGAAAAACCCAACCACGGAGGGAATATCATATCACAATGCCGAAAATGGCAAGAGTTGGAGTTACAAATATGGAAAGTTACTTCCGGGGTGTTACAGGTCATCACACCGACTCAAAATCTTTAGTGGCCAAAGCTTTTCATCATGGGTTTTATTGGTTGAGGGCTCATGCTGATGCAGAGGATATCGTTAGTAAATGTGATGGCTGTCAGAAATTTTCTCGACGGGTTCATGTGTCGGCTTAAGAGTTGAGGATGGTTACAATTACTTGGTCGTTTGCAATCTGGGGGCTTGATATGGTTGGACCTTTCAAGAGGTCTAAAGATAAGAAAACCCACCTCTTGGTGGCGGTTGACAAATTTACCAAGTGGATTGAAGCAGAGCCGGTCAGCAAGTGTGATGCGGCAACTGCATTCCAGTTTGTTAAAAAGTTGATCTTCCGTTTTGGTTACCCTCATAGTATCATTACTGATAATGGCACAAATTTGTCTAAGGGTACTATGAAGGAGTTTTGTCAATGAGAGCATATTTGTCTTGATGTTTCTTCTGTGGCTCATCTACAGTCTAATGGTCAAGCTGAGAGGGCTAACCAAGAAATTTTAAGAGGCATAAACCCCGGCTTATGGTTCCTTTGAAGAGAATGCCGGGTTGTATGGTTGAGGAGTTACCTTTAGTACTCTGGAGTATCAATACCACCCCCAACAGGTCAACAGGCTATATGCCTTTCTTCATGGTTTATGGGGCAAAGGCAGTTCTTCCAAGTGATATCCGTCATGACTCGCCTCGTGTTGCGGCTTATGTTGAAGCTGATAATGAAATAGCACGTCAAAACGCACTTGATGCTTTATATGAGGAGCGTGACCTGGCGGCGGCTCGTTCGGCGATATACCAACAAGACGTACATCGCTATCATAGTCGCAGAGTTCAGACCCAGGCGTTTCAAGAAGGCGACTTGGTGCTCCGGCTGATCCAAGATCAAACAGATATGCACAAGTCATCCCCACCTTGGGAAGGACCCTTTGTGGTCAGCAAGAACCTGAATAACGGGTCGTATTACCTCATCGATATACGAGAACATAAGGATTCCCGCAAGTCGGAGGAGGAGGCCCGCCGGCCCTGGAATATTGCTCATCCTCGGCCTTATTACACCTGAGCCACCGGATCTCGTCTTTGTACATACATTTGTCAGTGTATATATTTTATGATCAATATAATAAAGCCGACATCCCTGATAATTCAGGGCCTCTGTTGTTTCATTTCTATGTATCTGAGTCTTTACTATTTGCTCATAAGGTCACTTGGGGGCTTGCAACCCACCGAGTTTAGCTTTCATACCCTCTTGACCCGGCGTGGACACCAAATCCTGAGTTATCATGCCTGCTTGCAACTTGCTACTCCACCAGGTGACCCGCTGAACTCTTAACAATCAATCTTTTTCAAGACCCTGAACTCGTTAAGGTTAAAATGTGTAACATCCCAATTTTCAGTTTGGATGTTTATAAATAGATCATTCATATGCAACCTTGATTTATGCATTTTTTGCCCCATTTGTTTTATTTGAATTTTGATCCAAGGAACTTTGAGCAACTCAAGGACCAAAAGAGAGAGTTGGAAGTTTCCTAAAACCATTTTGAAAATTTCAAATTTGGGAATTTGGATCAAATTTGGTTTCATAAAAAAATCATTTCCATTATTTCAAAATAAAGAGAGAATATAAAAGGACTTCTTCAAAAGCAGAAAGAAATATTGGAAATTTGATTTGGAATCGAAGTATGTGTATTGGGATTTATTTGCAATTTTTTTGTTGCAAGTTTTATTAGATTAGCAAAAACATTTTTTAAAAAACTTGCATTTTTTAGGACAGATAAATGTTCACAGGGTCATATATAAGACCATAATATTATGTGAATTTTTCTGGCATTTTCTTAGAAGTGTTTTTATTTTTTTTCCTTGGGCCATTTTTTCTCTAAGGCCCATGTTGGTTTTTCCCTTGTCCAAGCCCAAGCGCACACACTTCTTATTCCTCCTCTCTGTTCGTTACAGGAACATGAACAGAGGCTGGCGCCTCCACCTCTTCCTCCACTCATCTTCCTTCCCCTGCACCCACTAACCCCAGAACCGGTTCCCCTTACCTCCCTCGACCCCGCACATCCCCTGGTGCGCCTCAAAGACAACCATAATGGCCACCATGAGCGCTTGAAACTGCAACCATTAACACATCTCGCCCCACCCAACTCTGGACCTCTCCAAGCCCTATAAAAAGCACCCCCGCAAACCCCTCACACCCCTCGTCTGAAGCCCCCTCCTTTCGGGAGCCATCTCCCTCCCCATCCCGCTCAATTGCTCGCCGGAGTTCCTGGATTCCGGCGACTTCTCCACCACGACAGGAAACGATACCGACCCCGCGACACTACTCCTCGGATCCGCCTCACGTTTCCCTTCACCGTCCCGCACGCGTCCTTCGCCGAAACACACTGGAGCCGCCTTCTTCCTCGTCGCCGGCGACAAGTCCGGTGAGCACCCAGCCATGGGTATCCAGCCAATCAAAGAGCGCTACTTGGCATCTGGCCAATTTTTTTTTCTCTTTTCCAGTATTTTTCCAATCTCAGATTCTATACCAATTCTGCTTTGTAGTATAACTTTCAATCTATAGATCCGTTTTAGTTGATTCTTTTTCCAACTAGTTCCTAAAAATATCCTCTATCCAGAGAACCAAACAGAAAATATTTTTGAATGTTTTAAAATTTAAATTCAAACAGATTTGAATTCAAAATTCGTTAGGCCAGCTTGTGACATGTACTTTCTATTAAAACCAAGACCATTTATTTTTGTTACTGTAAAAATTACGTTATGTACAGAAACTTTATTTGGATGTTTTTGGAGTTTTCCGAAGTTGTTTATTTGTTTTCTTTTTGGATCTTTGCTTGTATGCTTATGTATGTTATTGCTTGCTTAAGCTAGATCATCCGGAGTGCGAAGCTTGCTACTACGAATCTTTAGAGTTCAACGAACGTCATCAAGACAAGTTCACACTTTGATCATAATTTTCAATACCCAGTTTTTACTATGCATAAGTTTAACCCTCAAAGATTGCATGAGTAGGATTGGGAACATGTGGTTATGCTTTGTAGTTCATGTGGTAGGAACCTATGAGGTTTGATCACCCCGGGAATATTCGTTATGTCATATATAGCTTAGCCATGCTCGTAGACGGGAATTGGTATGTGTGATCCATGCAAGTTGCGAGAGACACTAATTTTGGGACAACATAAGGTGGCAACTTTAATACACATCTGGGTGGATTGTTTGGGGCACCTGAAGAAATCAGTGCTTGCCCAAGGGGATCCCGGATTACCCGTGCGATTACCCTAGGTCCGCCACCTAGGCTCAAAGGGATCATAAGATATTTCATGCCCAGAAACTTACGTGTGCAGCCACAAGCCATTATGGGCTCTCGCATAGTTGAGTAAGTTGTGTGACCTATTTCCGTGGTAGACTAGCTGATGTAGGGGAAAGTAGGTGTACCGGTCTACCTAGAGTTTGGAGGAAATACTTCAGAAAGGCTATGTCTCGATCTTCCGATCATGGAGGTGGTTGAGTCTTGTGGGGAAAAGTGTGCAAACCTCTGCAGAGTGTATAAATTAATCATGATTAGCCGTGTCCCTGGTTATGGACAACTTGAGTATCTAGAAGTGAATTATTGGTTGATCCCATCACTCTTTTTAATGAAACTATTGAGCTACTAATAACTTGGGAATTCTGGGATTGAGTTGAAGGAACCTTCTCAATAATGGCATTTTAATTTATTAGTAATTAAAAAAATTATTCCTTTGTTGTAGGGTAAAATTTGCTTTACGCAAAAATTAAACTTAGAGCCTCCACCAGCCAGATATGCATGTAGTGATAGATATTGTTCATCATTATTCTATAGTGTGACTTTGCCAGCATATTCCATGTGCTGACCTACACGGCTGCAATGTCTCATGCTGCAAAGTTTTCCGACGAGGATTAAAGGTGCGATAGGTCGTTGTTTTACAGTCAGTTTGCCGTGGAGTTGGATGGACTCATTTACCTTCGATGCTTCCGCAGTTATTTTAATTTAGATGGCCTTTGGCCATATTATTGTAATAAATACTCTTTTGAGGACCTCGGTGTAATAAAGTGCGTGTTTGAACTCGGTTATAATTCCTCGAATACTGTGTGTGTCAGCATACCGATCCAGGGATGACACTTAAGCACAGAGACTTCCATCCATTTGGGCCGGGTCGCTACAAAACGGCGGCTTGTGTCACATGAGAGCCGGCTTACAGTGAGCTAGGATTAACTCAAAGGATGTGCGGCCTTTGAAAGCACATGGCCCTGCAAGCCAATTTGTTTGGTCGTGCTTTGTTAAGCCGACCAGGCAATTATTTAAGATTTTTTGAATCTTTCTTTTAAGTCTTTTGGATTTGTGTCTCCTAAAGATTTTTTATGTTAAGTGAATTTTGACACTCTGGGTTATAAAGCTCTAGTAGTGTGACTCATGTTTGAGTATTTTGGGTTTGGTAACTCGCCCTGGCTATGGACTTTAAGTCACCAGTATGCTTCGGTTTGAGTAACTGAGGTTATGCGGTTACAAATCTTTGGGATGTCACCCGCACTGGATATTGATGTTTAAGCTGTCTGTATGATCCAAATCGACATGTATGTTTTTCAATTATTGTATGAAAATTCATGGTTTGGTAACCCACCCTAATTTTTTGACCCTGTCATCAACATACTTTGACTTGAGAGGCCTTGATTATAATGTCAATAATCACTTAGGCTATGTATATGTTTGGGTTGTCACCCGACCTAGTTTTTGACGTTAAGTCACCAGCGTATAGGTTAAACCTTTTTTGGCAGGACATGCTGAGCTTTACACACAAATAAGAGTACTGCTATGGCTCATATGAATGATTAAGTTCAGGCCCATCATACAAGATTAAATCTGGTGTTTCAAAAGTTCAAGATCAACATGTGCGAAGGCATGACATGGCAGATCATTATTCTAACCTAGCCTATTACAAGGCCATCATGGGCCCACAAGTTTGAAGCAAAGTGTTTTCTAAAATAGAACTCTTATAGCCTGGCTTGAGAGCTGCCTGGTTCGTCATTGGTTTCCTTCATGGCGAGTTGACGACTCCGGATCATCCTGCGTTGATTCTTCTTCTTCGGCCATCTGGAGGTCAAGCAACGTCCAGTCAATGCTGGTTAAGGCCTCGAATATGGCTTCATTGTTTATAATGGGAGCAAAGTCAGGATCAGGGGCAAAGAGGTGCTTACGCCTCGTGGGAACAATATTCATCACTTCATGGGTGAGAGGCTTAATTTTGTTGTTCTGATCATCATAAGTCGGCAGGTAGTGCTTCGGATTCAGCTCCTCAATAAGCTTGCACACCACGGGCCGCATCTCCCTCAAGGCTGACCCGTCATCTTTAAACTCGGTACATCCGGTGGCTATCTCCTCCGGGTCAAGTTTGTTGGGAAACGTTGTATGGAAAACAAAAAAAATTCTACGCACACGCAAGATATATCCATGAGATGCATAGCAACGAGAGGGGGATAGTGTGTCTACGTACCCTCGTAGACCATAAGTTGAATCGTTTAACAACACGGTTGATGTAGTCGAACTTCTTCGCGCTTCAACCGATCAAGTACCGAACGTACGACACCTCCGCGTTTTGCACACGATCAGCTCGGTGACGTCCTCCGCCTTCTTGATCCAGCAAGATGGCAAGGTAGTAGATGAGTTCCGGCAGCACGACGGCGTGGTGACAGTGATGGTGAACTGATCTCCACAGGGCTTCGCCAAGCACTATGAAAATATGAACGGGGGTGTAAACGGTGGAGGGGGGCGCCGCACATGGCTTGGCAATTTGCTGTTGTGTGCTAGGCGCCCCCTCCCACATATATATAGGTGGGAGGGAGGAGCAGCCAAAGGAGGCGCCCAAGTTGGAGCAATCCTACTTGGGGTCCTCCCAAGCCGCGCCCCCTCCTTTCCTTATTTGGAGTGCGGGAAAGGCAGGGGAGGGTGCCCCCCCCCTTTCTCCCATGAGAGGGAAAGACAAGAGGGGCTAGCCCTCCCCTCTTCCTTCCCTAGGGCTGTCCAAACAAGGGAGGGGGCGCACCAACCCCTTGTGGGTTGGTTTGTCCCCTCCTTTGGCCCATAAGGCCCATAACTTGCCGGGGGGGGGGGGGGTGCCCGGAACCCCTTCCGGTGACCCGATTCCTTCCCGGTACGTCCCGAAACACTTCCTGTGTCCAAATACAATCGTCCTATATATCAATCTTTACCTCTCGACCATTTCGAGACTCCTCGTCATGTCCTTCATCTCATCCGGGACTCCGAACAACATTCGGTCACCAAAACATATAACTCATATAACACTATATCGTCAACGAACGTTAAGCGTGCGGACCCTACGGGTTCGAGAGCTATGTAGACATGACCGAGACACCTCTTCGGTCAATAACCAATAGCGGAACCTGGATGCCCATATTGGCTCCTACATATTCTACGAAGATCTTTATCGTTCGAACGGTTATGACAACATACGTAATTCCCTTTGTCCATCGGTATGTTACTTGCCCGAGATTCGATGGTCAATATCTTCATACCTAGTTCAATCTCGTTACAGGCAAGTCTCTTTACTCATGTTGTAATACATCACCTTGTGACTAACTCCTTAGTCATTTGCTTGCAAGCTTATGATGTGTATTACCGAGAGGGCCCAGAGATACCTCTCCGATACTCGGAGTGAGAAATCTTAATCTTGATCTACGCCAACTCAACAAAAACCTTTGGAGATACCTGTAGAGCATCTTTATGATCACCCAGTTATGTTGCATCGTTTGATAACACACAAGGTATTCCTCCGGTATCTGGGAGCTGCATAATCTCATAGTCGAAGGAATATGTATTTGACATGAAGAAAGTAATAGCAATAAGCTGAACGATCATTATGCTAAGCTAACGGATGGGTCTTTGTCCATCACATCATTCTCCTAATGATGTGATCCCGTTATCAAATGACAACACATTTCTATGGTTAGGAAACCTTAACCATCTTTGATCAACGAGCTAGTCTAGTAGAGGCTTACTAGGGACGCGGTATTTGTTTATGTATTCACACATGTATTTAAGTTTCCGATCAATACAATTCTAGCATGAATAATAAACCTTTATCATGAATAAGGAAATACAAAATAAAAACTTTATTATTTCCTCTAGGGCATATTTCCTTCAAAGTTCTATTGCCCATGCTTTGGCTCGACCTAGAGCGACGATAGCTCTAGCTCGGGCGGCTGACAATCGGCACTCTTTGATTTGAGGCAGCGGTGTTGAAAACTGCTCTAGCACAGTCTTGATAAGTGTTAGAGGCTTCCTTCCACCTGACAGGGCAACAAGACTATGCAGAGTCCCAGTGTACAGCTGCTCGGTCAATGAGTACACTGCCTTTAACTTTAGCAGCATACTTTCACCAAGACTGGCGCTTCTGGAGCCTGTTCAATTGAGGCATAAGAGTCACCAGGCGGGTTAAAAACATTACATGTTATAAGTCGCCAGGCGAGTTAAATAGATACAAAAGATAATGAGTTGGATAAGAATCTTACCAAAGATGGCAGCTGTCATTGGATAATGTGTTGTTTTAAGCCGGCTAACTCTTCAGTCACCGGCTTAAGCGTAGCTTCAACATCTTCGGCTCTCTACTGCAGGGCAGCCTTATCGGACTCCCAGGTTGTTCTTTCATTGTCATAACTCGCTTTGGCCTTCTCCAACTCTTGTAATGAAGTTTTTAGCCGTCACTCGGCCTTGGCAGTTGTAGCCTGTTGAAGTTCAATGTTTTTATTCAAGTCACTTAGCTGTGACTCTTTCATGGTCAACTCTTCCTGAAATATCGGATTAAAGTAATGGTTATTACACAATGAGCAACATTAATGTTACACAAATAGTTAAGTCCCGGAGCACATTGCAAGCAATATGCTTGGGGGCTAATGTAGGTCATTTTCAATTCTTCTGAAGACCTGGCTCATCTTATTAGATTAAGCCGGCCCTTGGGGGCTACATGTTTGATTTTATTTCATAGCTCATTGAAGACCCGGATCATCTTACCAGATTAAGCTGGCCCTTGGGGGCTACCAGAGGTCATTGAAGACCTGGCTAATCTTATCAGATTAAGCTGGCCCTTGGGGGCTACATGTTTGACTCTATTTCAAAGGTCATTGATGACCCAAATCATCTTATCAGATTAAGCCGGCACTTGGGGGTTACATGTTTGATTTTACTAAAAGTTATTGAAGACCCGGTTCATCCTTGTTATGATAAACCGACCCTTGGGGGCTACATGAGTATATGCATATAAACAGGAAGAAAGGGGTCTAGTTTATACCTCATATCTTTGCCTCGTCAGATTGACAAGGCTAGCCTCCATGTCACGACTTGTGTGCAGGCGGCTTAGGTAACCTGCGTGCAGCTCGCCTGCGCTAAAATCTGCATAGTTCTGCACATCCAGCTTTGATTTGCCCTTATCGGTGGCTGGCGGTTCTTCTTTAGCACTATATTTGGCCAAAACAGCAGGATTCCCCATCTCGGTATAGCCTGTGCCAGTGATGAGGACATCTTTAGTGACCTTGTCAGAAGGAATTTCTTCAATAAGCTTGGCAGGGCTTGGCGGTTTAGGACTTGGCGGGTCATGTGTGATGGCAGGGTCAACCTCAATATTCACTAGGTCAAAGGTTGCGGTATCAGCCTGTGGCAGCGGGTCATTAACAAGGCCCTCAGGATTTTGAACTGAAGCTTCAGGGGCTTCGATCGTCTGTGTTTCCGGTTCAGCAGCATTGGATCTTTTGAAGACTCGTCCACTTTCTTCTTTTTGGCTGCTTTGGCTACGGCCCTATAGCAAAGGTATAAGAGATCATGAGTGTGTGTTGTTACAAGTCATTTATGGACAAAGTTATATACTTACCCATGGGCAACCTTGAGGACAGGCATTTGAGTTTTTGTAGAGTCGCCGGATGATGGAGAGGTTCCCTGATAGTTTGTGTTAGAAAGATTAAGAGGTTGGCAAAAAAGACCAGCCTTCGGAAGAAAAGTGTCGGGTTATGAGCCACCTCATTTCAGCGTTTGCGAGGAGCAGGAGTATTGGGTAAGACAAAGTTGAGGTCTTGAGAACCATCACTCCGGGTCATACGTCTGGAGTCATGATGTTGCTTCTTCAAAAGAAAATTGGGGTACAAATGAGCAAGGGGATGAGAAAATCTTACTTTTCGCCTGACCCGCCAGGTTTTCTTTCTGGGCAAAGGCTTTGAGTCGGAGGAGACATGTATTACCTCTGTTGCATTTGCCTGGCTTGTCTCCGCGTCATCCTGTGAAGAGTCAGCACAATAAGTTGTATAAAAAGATGACCAAAGGGAATCAGGTTCTACCTCCGAGTCATCCAGCTTGAGAAGGTCTTCTGCTGTTTGTAATTTACGACAACCTGAAGCATGGGTCTTGGTCTTAGGTTTTTTAACCACGGCGGCGACTTGCGGTTTCCTGGTCCACAAGGCGGAGTCAACCTGTATAAGTGCAAAAAGAGATTAAAACAAGGTATAACATTGAAGTTAATTTATATTGAAACAGGTAAAGGTAAACACTTACAAGTGGAGTCAGGTTCTGTTTAAAGAATGGTGGCAGGCCCACTTTGTTACAGTTCTCTTGGGATTCGTCAAGCAGGGTCCTCATGGTCTTAAAGACCTCTTCAACGGCGAAGTTGTCTGTTGTGAACCGCTAAGGGTCACTTGGCTTGCCAGAATATTCACACATTAAGCCGGGGCGACGACTTAAAGGGAGTATCTTCCAAGAGACCCAGCACCGGGTTAAATCAACCCCAAGTAACCCATGAGCCAATAAGGCTTTAGCCCTGGAAAGGAATGGGAGAGCCACGGCAGGCTCTTCTAGAGTAATCTTGCTTGGCGGGTCAAAGTTCAGTGGAAGACACTCAGCTCTAAAACCGGGCAGAGGGTTTTCTGTGGCTGGTGCGGTGTTTTGCAGTAGAACCAGGTGGTTACCCATCCCTTGGGGTGACTGGGTAAGACAATGGAGGGAAAGTTGTTGTCCCTCCGTCTCTGAACTGAAATTCCACCTAACTCTTGACTCGGGCCGTTCTTGCATTCAGTCTGGCGGTTTATATAGAAGAACTCCTTGAAGAGGGGGACTGTGGGTGCTGTCTGAAGATAAACCTAGCAGAAGATTTGGAAGTGGCAGATATTGGACACCGAGTTCAGCCCTATATCTTGAGGGTGCAGATTGAAATAATGAAGGAGGTCTCGGAAAAACCTAGCCCCGGGTGGGGTAAACCCTCTGAATATGTGATCAGTAAAGACTACAATCTCGTCTTCAGCAGGGGTAGGAATTACTTCTCCATTACTGACCCGCCATCTGATCTCCTGTTGACTCGCCAATAGGCCTTGGCCTACGAAATCATCAAGGATCTGCTCGGTAACCAAGAACCGTTTCCCAGTTGACGATAGTCATTTTTTGACAGTTGAAAAATTATGGCCTGGAAGTATAAAGTGGTGAGTTGATGCTATGCTATTGATTAATGGTGAAGATGACAGTTTAAATGATTATAAATTAACTATGGATATATGACAGGTCATGGTTATGAGTATATCATAAGCCGTTTATGTGTTGAAGGGCGGATCATCTACAACGAAGAGATACCTTAATCATAAGGTGTGATTATCAAGTTATGAGCAGCATATTGATGAGTCAAATTACAGAAACATGTTCGGAGCTCCAGGCGGATTACATGTCATAGAAAGCCGGTTAAAAGACCGGTGAGTTATGAAATTATTATTTAAAGTTGCCTGAATTGCATTGGCAGGGCGGTCATATACGAATCTGATATTGATGAAGTTCTGCTAAGTATGAGAAAAACAGGTTTCACAATTTTTGTTCGTAATTTTGGATCTACAGCAGTTCAGAAAAAGGTGAAAAAATGGCTAAACCTAAAGCATGGTGGTGGAAGAACTAGAGACCTAATCGTTGGTTGGATAAGGAGATGGGATCTACACAAGATATGAATGAAGAACTAAAAGGTACCGCCATACTACCTCTGTTTTTTTGGGGGGCGAGTTATATGTTCTCAAGCAGTGGATGGTTGGATTGGGACAAGCTCTGAAGAACTCTGACGAACCCTATGAACAAGATTGATCTAATGTGGATCTGAGAAAGGGGATAAAGAATACCTGGAAGTGTTGATGACGAGTGGGATTGTGCCGCCATGCTCTGGTCCGGACCAGTTGATGCAGCGGCCTGGATGGAGGTGTTCGCGACGGCCGACTGGGGCGGTAGAGCACCGGCAGCAGTGGTTGATGCGAGGAAGAAGAAGAAGAGAGAGGGGCGGGATAAAAGCGAAAAGAGAGGACCCCCGTCCCTATTTATAAGGAAACTGTAAAATGGCATGCGCAAAAATCGAGGGGGCAACATGATTATATCAACGGTGCAGGTGCCTCGATTCTCGGATGACCAATTAATATAAGAGATTCGTTATGATGTCACGGGTTTTTTGTATATTTAATATGTGTGGCATCATGGCGGGTTATAATGATTTAGTTTGCATGATGTCATGGCGGGTTATAGTGGTTTATTCAAGATCAAGCTTTGGAAGATAATTCGTCAACTGAAGCAGTGGAGATTGACATGAACAAGTTCAAATCAATCTGGGGCCTAATGTTGGGGATATAACCCTGAGGCATGACCCGCCCAGGAGGGACCAGGTTATACTGTTGGCGACTTAACGTCAAGAAGGCCCAAGAAGGCCTAAGAAGACAAAGCAAGAAGACATCGGCTCAAGAGGCGGGCCTGGTGATGGCCCAAGACCTGGAAGTGTAAGCCGCCTGATGATGACTTGCCTAGTCAGGCAGGGCGACTTAGAAACCGAGTTGGTCACGTTGTGTGATACGGCTCGGTCTCTTGTAAGCCCCGGGGCCTCGACCTGTGTATATAAAGGTGAGACCTGGCGGCGGGTTAACTCAAGAAACAACCAATCGATAGCTAGGTCAAGTGTGATCCCTCCCTTGTATTCGATACCCAAGCAATACGAAACAAGAGCAGGAGTAGGCTTTTACCTCGTTGAGAGGGGCCGAACCTGGGTAAACCTCGTGTCCTTTGTCCCGTTCAACCCCTTTGAGCTAACCTACGTTGTGATGGCTCCACACCTAAGTCCTTTCACAAGGGCATCTGCCGTGTTAAGTCCGCGACAAGCTAGGTAGTTCCTCTAGTGCTTCACTTATATCTTTTAGAGCGCCGCGGTGGTTATATTTTAAAGAAATAGTTGAACTCTGATGCTTCACTTATATTTTTTTAGAGTCTAATAAATAGTAATGGAAATATGCACTGGTTATGAAATTTGTCCTAATATGATAGGTATTCAGGAGGGATATAATAAAAACTTTAAGGTAGATCACCAAATATGACAAGTTTGATTCCTTGCAATAGTTTTGCGATATAAAGATGGTGATATGTGCGTTGTACTAGTGAATAATTGTGGTTTAGTAATATTATTGGTGTTAAGGTTTGTGATTCCTGAAGCATGTGATAGGTAAATGCAACTTGTATTCCAATGAGGCCATAGGCTAGTATATATACATGTACAAGTGTAGGAAATATGCAGATACAATGGGGTAAATACAAAATACTACATGGCTATAGATATAGTACTCTAACACCCCCCCCCCTCAAACTCATGGTGGATGAACAACACTGAGTTTGGAGAGGTAGAAGCCATTCTGCACTCTAGTTTGGGCCTTCATAAAGAAATCCGCCAATTGTAACTCGGAAGGCACATATTAAAGAGCAATAATCTGATCATGCACACCCGCGCGCACATAAAAAGCATCAACACCAATATGCTTGGTGAGCTCATGCTTCATAGGATCACGTGCAACGCTAATAGCACCTGTACTGTCAGGCGATAGCAGAGTAGGTGTGGTGACAGAAACACCAAAGTCCTGAAGTAACCACTGTAACCAAGTCACCTTTGTGATCAAAAGAGCCATAGCTCGCAACTCAACCTCTGCGCTCGAACGAGAAACTGCAGTCTGTTTCTTCATCTTCCAGGCAATGAGATAACCACCAAGAAAAACACAGTAAGCAGAAAGTGAACGACGATCTAAGGGATTACTAGCCCACGTAGCATCCGAATAGGCCTGAAATTGTAAGGAACTAGAGCGAGGAAAGAACAGGCGATGAGAGATCGTGCCCCGAAGATATCGAAGAACATGAAGGAGGTGACTATAGTGAACCAAAGTGGGAGCAGTAACAAACTAACTCAGAATATGGACCGGATAAGAGATATCCGGACGAGTGACAGCTAGATAGACAAGACTCCTGACAAGATGACCATAACACGTCGGATCAGACAAGGGGTCACCATCAGTATCTCGGAGGTGAACATTGAGCGCCATGGGAGTCTCAACAATGCGCTCATCAGTAAGAGAAGCATGAGAAAGAAGATCCTGGATATACTTTTCTTGAGAAATAAAAAAGCCATCAGAGGTAGAAGAGACTTCGATCCAAAGAAAGTAGCGAAGAGGGCCAAGATTAGACATTAGAAACTGCTCACTAAGACATGCCTTCACAAAGGCAATATACTCGGGATCGTCACCAGTGATGATCATGTCATCAACATAGAGGATAATAAGAGTCTGACCATGTCGCCAAGTTTCATGAATTTCAGACGACTTTTGGATTTACTAGAATTTAAAAACCAGGCATCTCAATGTTTTGCCGGCAATCAACGATGCCCTGGTGTTTGAAATTCATTCCCATTTCTTGCATGGGACCTAAGCATGCACCCAAGGACACAGATTTGATTTTTCAACCAATTTATATGCACTGCAGCATGTGCATGTAGTTCAAATTTGAATTATGCACATAAATTCATTGAAAACTCAGTTAATGCATAAAATGTCCAAACGAACCCCGAAAAATCACAAAAAATCACGAGAACAAATTTGAAAGCAATAAGAGGCAATGGATATCGTTTCGTCCCCAAAGGTGGGACGTTCCCTACCGAAAACCATCATGCTTGTTGTGAGAAGCTCCGGTTTGTGAGAAGCATATACCCAAACCTGCCCCAAATGGGACAAATTTTTTACCATGGCATGTTGATGCCGCTCCATGATAGCATGCCAAGTTTCATAAATTTCTGACGAGTTTTTGATTTACTAGAATTTAAAAATCAGGCATCTCAATGTTTTGCCGGTAATCAACGGTGCCCTGGTGTTTGAAATTCATTCCCATTTCTTGCATGGGACCTAAGCATGCACCCAAGGACACAGATTTGATTTTTCAACCAATTTATGTGCACTGGAGCATGTGCATGTAGTTCAAATTTGAATTTTTCACCTAAAATGGCTAGAAAACCAATTTAATGTATAAAATGTTGAAACGAACCCTGAATAATTCCAATTCTTTTACGACACACATATAGTTGCATGTTCACTCCAGAAAAAAGGTCTAGCAATTCAAACACCGTCCATTGTCGCTGTGACCCCATTATGTAATTCAAATCAAGATGAAAAATCAAGTAGATCACACACGTTTTATAATCAGCAACCGTGTGAGATGCAGCACAAAATATCCTGAAGCACCGTTGGTGTATAGTACGCCTATGGCTTACGTGAGAAGGTGTGTCGGCTACAGTCCACTGCCGGCGTCTCAAGCACACTAGCTCGCTCCCCAAATATCATTTCACTGTTCAATCGTTGCCGGTGAAAGATGGGCATGTGTAGACTAAGGCATAGCCTAGTGGTGGGAAGGGGCTGATGCCTTCCCACCCACCCAGGTTCAAGGCATGGTACTTGCAATTTGGGTTTGTTGCACCAATTATACTGTAGGGGGTTCCCTTATAGTCTTTTTCTCAATAAAAGATGGGCACGTGGACCCGTGTCATGAGGTCGATGGCCCACTCCAGTGAGAGCGCGTCCGCAGCCGCCATGCGCGTGCTAACAAGGTGCATGAGCGCGGCCACAATATGCGACCGGGCGGCATAGGCAGCCCAAACGACCGATGTTGCTTCTCAGGTGGCGGCAGCAACATCTGCCTCGGGGATAGCAACTGGCGAGAGTGGCATAGCAGCTGTCCATTCTGCAGCGGCGGCCTTAGCCCTGATGGAGGCCGCCCACGACCATGTCGAGTCCGCCCACGCCCAGCTCCTGGTGGTCACCGCACAAATCGAACGAAGCTTCTCCGACAATGGTCGGCAACCCACGGCCGAAGAGCTGGCAATCACCGAGAGCGTTCGAGCAGCCATCCGTTCCTCCGTCGCATACCTTGCGGCGGCGAACCGCCAAGCCGTCGCGTCCGCCCACGCCCAGCTCGTGGCGGCCTTTTCCAAAGAGATGGCGGACACGGATGGCGAGATGCTTGTCGAGTAAGGTGCGATGGATGCCATGGAGCCCCTTCCCCAGGAGACTGTCGGGCGCGAGCTGGACATGGAGGCGGCAGCGGAGATCGACGAGCACCAGCCGTGGTAGTACTCTTTGTTTTGTTTAATTAAGAGCGCCAGTCTTTAATTTGTTAGAGTAATGTTTAGGTCAGCTAGCTCTGTTTAATTGCTGAACTTGCTCGATTAAGAAGTGTGGGTGTGCTGTAGTCTCCTTTGTGTACCCAAATTATGCAATGATGAGGATGACCACTATAACCATGGAAATTCGAACCAAAACGTTTGATGTTCAAACTCATCACACGCGGCTTAAGCTATCTGAATCGTTTGTGATGTCCACATATCGTACACAGTTCTAAATAAGGGACCGTGTCTGATGACACTTTGCTGCCATTTTTTCATGAAGCGATTCCAAATTTTCGGCTTCCGCAGAAATATCTACCTCCCTGCCCCTTCCCCTTACCAAAAGCCACATTTCCCCTCTTTCCGCCTTCCTTTCCAAGCTGAAACCTTCACTCCTTGCTTGCAGCGCCGCCTCCTCGTCCGAGACCCTCCTTCACGCTGCTCGGCCTCCTCTATCCAGGCAGGTAATCCACACCCGACCCCCATCCTCCTCCTCCTTCCACATCCCACATGCCCCGACCGCCGGCGCGAGCGCGTCACCTTCCACCCAAATCACCGACCCCTCCACCAAATAAGCGCCGGCCTAAGCCATGGTGCACGAAGTATAGCCAGGACCTTAAGGAGCATTTGGCAGCGGAGAAGCTAATTGTGGCCGCACACGCGGATGAGGTTGCGATGGCGGCCATTCGTGCCGACCCCCAGATCTTGAAGGAGCACCTTGCCATTTGCTAGCTACGCTAGTTAAGCATGCTTGATTTACCCGTTGCGTGTGCTGCTCCTGCCTTTCCTTCACAAATTCTAGTGAACTGTGCTATCTAATTTTACCATGCAATTTGTTGCTCTAGTGTATATGTTCTATGTGTCGTGCAGTGTGGTGCTCACTTATTAACTGTTTTGTTAATTAGTTGTCGTCTTCAGTTAACTGTTTCGTTCGATTCTGCAAATGTGATGTTCAATTCTTCAGGCTGCAATTTTGTATTGTCTTCCATGTGAGAAATAAATCGAATTTATATTTACAAAATTGTGGGTGCATTCTGTTATTGTATACCATGTGAGGAATAAATTGAATTTGGCTGTAGAAAATACATGAGACACAAATACAATTGCTACAATTGGCTGTGGTTAACTATTTGGTTAACTGTCTGATCTTCTATTATGAGTATGTTATATTGTGCAATGTGGTGCTCAGTTAATGTTTGGTTCATTTGTTGTGGTGTTTAGTTAACTACTTGGTTCAATTCTGCAATGCGATGTCCAATTGTCGTGGGTAGAATTTTGTATTGTTGTGCATGTGAGGAATAAATCAAATTTGGCTGCACTTAATACACGAGAAACATATACAAGTGCTATATCTCCTAGTTCTTAATCATGCTTGGTTTGGGTAAATGGGTTTTCCGTGTGGCTTGAATTAATCTGATGAATTTGCAATGTGCTTATTTTTCATCAACATATTTTAGTGATAGCATGCGAACCCTTACTTAACCTGATGACCAACTACCTTATATGTGTTGCAGGGAAACAATGGGAAGCCCTGAGGTTTACAGACGAGGTTAGCATGTGCATGGTCCATTGTCTAATAGCACATTGTTGTGCAATTGCAGGAACCATTCTAATATTTTGGTTTTTAACAACTTGGTCTTGCACATGTAGGTCCTGCTGCCAGAGGTTTTGACCCACTGTTCGACCCCTTTTGCATATGGGGAAATGAGTTGTCCATGAATTTCAATCAAATCAAGAAACTCGGAAAGATTGTTAGGATAAAGAAATTAGCGACAAAAAACAACAAGATCTTTGTCTGCACAATGAAGAAGACATCAGTTCACTACAAGATGGTACTAACTATTATACCTTGCCTTTTTTTATTCATTTGCCCCATTTCCAATATAGAGAAGATATTTATGCACATCCTTGTTTTCAGGCCTTTCCAAAGTAGTTCACTGATGATTACCTCTCAAACCACCTCTATGGTCAGGAGGCGAGGAAGGTTTTCATACAACACCCATGGTGAAATATTGAAGTGTTCCTGAAGAGGATGAAGGACGGACGGTCAACCATCCACAGGCACTGACCTAAAGTTGCAAAGACCTTCAACACGAATGAAGGCTCAATATTCACCTTCCGCTTCAGCACTTTTTCCAGATGAGATGCATCTGTCTATATACCGTCTATGATGCTAATTTCGAAAGGTTCTACATGTTGCATGTGGAACTTGCTGCTGGTGCAGTTGTGTAATGGGGTAGCTGAGTGCTGAAGCTATATCATGTTGTACTCTGATGTATTTCAATTATGAAATTCTACTTGCTTAATATGGATAATTAGCCTGCTAATGGCGAATTTGCCTGCTAATTGGGTTTTGCTATTGCAAACGATTGTTGAAAAAATATCGTGGGCGATGACCTCAGGCAACGCACACGGTTTCTAGAAATAAACCGTGTTGGATCAATGAACAATCACACACGACTTTCTCTCGAAAACTGTTTGTGTTAGGCCACCTTGCGCAAATGTTTACCACATAAAAACTGTATGTGATGGACAGCCTTTGCCACATAGTTTCTTCTACGGACCGTGTGTGATACATTCAATAATACAAACGATTTAACAGGAAAAATTGTGTGTGATGTACCTGTGAACGGAAACATTTTCCTTGGACCGACTGTGTGGGATGTGCATACGAACGGAAATGTTTAGCGGGGGCTGTGTGGGATGTACCTGCGACCGGAAACAATTTCGTCGTATAATTGTATTTTTTAGCTCTACTGTACATATTTCCGTATTTGAGCGCTCACCGATCGCACACGAGCTCATTTTGCCGAACGTGTGTGCCAGGAGGGCATATCCCCGACGGTTTCTGGGTCGTGTGGGAAGGACTCCCCTATCGCCCACACTCACTTGGCGACGGTTCCAAATGTCGTCATGGAAAGGGGTTAAAAACCGTTTGTTTAGGATCGACGCGTACCAGTGTCATCCTCAGTCTAGTGATCAAGTAGAATTGAGCAATAGAGAAATTAAATTAATTTTGCAAAAGAACGTTAATAGATCTAGAAAGAATTGGTCTAAGAAACTTGATGATGCATTATGGGCTTATAGAACTGCTTATAAGAATCCTATGGGTATGTCTCCGTATAAAATGGTTTATGGAAAAGCATGTCACTTACCTCTCGAACTAGAACATAAGGCATATTGGGCTATTAAAGAGCTCAAATATGATTTCAAACTTTCCGGTGAGAAGAGGTTATTTGACATTAGCTCTCTTGATGAATGGAGAACCCAAACCTACGAGAATGCCAAGTTGTTTAAAGAAAAAGTTAAAAGATGGCATGACAGAAGGATACAAAAGCATGAGTTTAATGTAGGTGATCGTGTTTTGCTATACAACTCTAGTTTAAGATTTTTTGCAGGAAAGCTTCTCTCTCAATGGGAAGGCCCTTACATCATCGAGGAGGCCTATCGTTCCGGTGCCACAAAAATCAACAATGCCGAAGGCACAAATCCGAAGGTTGTAAACGGTCAAAGAATCAAGCTTTATATCTGAGATACTCCCATAAATGTTGAGACAAATATAATTGACACCGTAACCCCGGAGGAGTTCATAAGGGACACTTTCCAGAATGTTTCAGACTCGTAAAAGGAATAGGTATGTGGTACGGTAAGTAAACCGACTTCAAAATGTTTCCAATGATAAATTTTCTCCGTTTTGGAATATTTAAAAAATTAGGAAAATTAAAAGTAGTCTGAAAGAGACACGAGGCCACCACAAGGGTGGAGGGCGCGCCCTACCCTCCTAGGCGCGCCCCCCGTCCTTGTGGCCACCTCATGTGCCCTCCGGACTCTGTTTTCTTGCACGATACTTCTTATAGTCGGTAAAAATTCATTATATAATCTCCCGAAGGTTTTGACCACCGTACCACGACAATATCTCCGGTTTTTGTTTCGAGATGTTTTCTGATAGATCTAGATCGCCATGATGTCTCCAAGCGCCCCCAAGGACAAGATTTTCGAGAAGGCCATCAACCCCTACCTTGCGGAGGTGATGTGACACCCTCAAGCCATTGAGATGCGTGAGGGGGTGTTGGACATCCGCGATGTTGAGGGGCCGAAGAAGACCGAAAGCATGGAGACAAGACTATAAGCAATGGAGCAGCAAATTTTCAATTGTCAAGGGATGGTGGAACATGGACTCAACGCCGACCATATGATGATCGCGGAGTTCACCAACAAGCCCAAGCCGGATCCCAAGATCATTGAGGAGGCCATATTCAGGCTTCATGAGAAAATCGAGCACCTCCAAGCCCAGATCTATGACCTGTAAAACCAAAACTATGAGTATGAATATAGATTAGGATGAGTTTGGCTGCAGATTTGTAAGTGCATCTAGTGCCACCCCTAGTTGGTTTTGGAGTATTGACGACAAACCTGGTTGAGGGACTAATGTGTTTGTGAGAATTGTAGGATAACACAGGTAGTAGTCCCTCATTGATTCGGTTTACCTACCGGAGATGACCCCTAAAAATGTATGAAGACATTGAAGATAATGGTGGTATGTGAAGATATTCACATTGAAGACTATGACATGAGAAGACAACGCGTGAAGACTATGGAGCGCGAAGACTTAGTTTTTTCGTTGTTTCCTTTTCTTCTTTGTTGAGTCATAGGAACCACCGTACTGTTAAGTGGGGTCCCAGTGAACAAAGTCAGAGTGACTGAAGTGACGCTCAACCAAAATCCTATGTCTTCGAGCGAAGACAATGAGAGCAAATCTTATCCAGAGCTGGATGAGACAGCTTTACTTATAGCCCAAGTCAAGCTGCCGCATGTGTTTGAAATCTAACCGTTGGAACATGTGTCAGTTCCTGAGTGACCCAGGGTCATTTCGGACAAATCAGGTCGGGTTGCCTAGTGGCTATAAATAGCGCACCCCCTACACCATAAATTGGTGGCTGCTTAGAGTTAGTGCACGGCTTTTGTCGTTGAGAGCAACCCACCTCAAAGCTTTTGAGAGAGAAAAACTTGCGAGGATAAAGCCCAAACACCCTGAGCCAAAGAGTGTTAGGCATCCTTGAAGTCTTTCTCGTCTGCGTGACCTGAGGACTTGTTACACTTGAGGACTGTGAATCCTCCAGCCGGTTAGGTGTCGCGTTCTGAGCATCCAAGAGCATTGTGGATCGCCGGTGAACGAAGTTTGTGAAGGTTTGGAAGTGTACCTTGAAGACTTACCAGAGTGATTGGGCGAGGAATGGGTGTCCTTAGCTCAAGGGGAATAAGGTGAAGACGTGGTCTTCTGAGATCAATCTCAGCCTCCCTAACCAGACGTACAGTTGTCACAGCAACTGGAACTGGTCCAACAAATCATGTGTCCTCACCAAGTGGCTGGTTCTATCCTCTCCCTCTCTTTACTTACAGTTTGTCTTTTTGAAGTCATTGCCTGCTTGCATTACCTGTCTAACTTCACTGTGTGACTTCTATTGTTGTTTGGCTTCATACTATCTTCCATCCTGATCTTTACTACCTAGCTGCAATTAGTCTTCGTGCTTTCACTTCATTGCATACTTGACTATGGCTTGCTTAGTGTAGTCTACCTTCCGCAGCGTATCAATAGGTTCATTTCTATTGTTTGTCTTAGAAACTCTCATGTTTTGAAGACATTCATAAAAATCGCCTATTCACCCCCCCTCTAGTCGATAACTAGCACTTTCAATTGGTATCAGAGCAAGGTACTCCTTGTTCTGTGTGATTCGATTTAACCACCTAGAGTTTTAGCTATGTCGACTGCATGGATAATCAAAGTCTCCGTTGCGTGCCCCGTCTTTGATGGAACTGAATATCCCTACTAGAAGAATAAGATGTGAATGCATCTTGAAGCTATTGATGTCGACCTCTAGTATGTCGTTAGGAATGGTGTTCCCAAGACTGGTGAAGGTGTCACCCCTGCTGATGTCAAGAAGTTGACTCAAGTGGATTCTACTGCCAAGAACATCATCTGTGGTCATCTGACCAAAGGACAGTATGGCCGTGTGAGTGCCTTGGAAACGTCGAAGCTAGTCCGGGACTGGCTCTCGAAGGTCAATGAAGGCGTCTCAACCCAAAGAGATCAAAGGATCAGTGTTCTTCGCAACCTCTTCAACCGCTTCAAGAGAAACGACAATGAAAATGTCCAGATCATGTTTGATCGCCTCACTGACATCACAAATGAACTTCGTGCTCTAGGCGCCACTGAGATCACCAAGCATGAAATCGTCAAGACACTGTTGAGATCACTTGACAGCTCATTCGACACCCTTGCCCTGATGATACAAGAACGCCCTGACTTCAAGACACTTGATCCATCTGACATACTTGAGATGCTCAACACACATGAGTTCCAGCTATCTGAGAAAAGAGATATCTAAGGTCCCAACTATGGCCGAACTCGCGCTTTGAAGGCAAAAGTTGTTTCCTCATATGAAGAAGAATCTGATTGCAGTTATGATGATCCTGAAGACCGGAAAGGAACTTGCTATGCTTGTGAAGAAGTTCCAGAAGTTCACTAAGAAGAAGGGCTTCAGAAAGTCTTCACGATCCAGCTCAACAAATGATGAAGCTTCCACTCATGATTACAAGAAGAGAACATGTCACAAGTGCAAGAAACCTGGACACTACATCTCTGACTGTCCACAGTGGGATAATGAGAACAAGAAGAAGAAGAAGAGCAAGGAATATGATTCTGATGACAAGAAGAAGAAGAAATCCTCAAAGTCTTCTTCCAAGTCTTCGCCCAAGTCTTCATCACAGAAGAAGAGCTCATCTGGCAAGGCTCGTGCTTTTGTTGGCAAGGAGATGGATTCAGAGGAGGAGTCTGCTTCTGAGGAGGCAGAGGTGGAGTCTGAGGAGGAGTCCGACCCTAGCGTTGTAAGTCTGGCTCTAGCTACAGCCTACGTTGCCAAGTCCATCTTCAACACTGAAGACAATGGCCCCGTCACCAACGCCTATGCTAATGACAAGGACGACTTAGCTCCCACCTACTGCTTCATGGCACGAGGTGCCAAGGTAAAATCACGCGATGCTTACTTTCAAACATCAAGTGAAGATGACTCTGATTGTGAATCCAAATCCAGCTACAAAACACTTGCTAAAATTGCAACTGAACAACAGAAAGCTATGGAACACACTCAAAAACTGTTAGACAAAAGCGATGACCTGTTGGACGCGGAAATGACCCGATCTCGGTCCTTAATTGAAGGCATAAAAAATCTTCATGTCAAGTACCAGGAAGTTGAAAGTCGTCATGAAACGCTCTCAACCACTCATGAAAAGCTTTCCTATGATTATCTTCAAAGGAAGCAAGAGCTTGAGAAATTGAGAGCGGCTCATGAAGATCTTCAAAAAGAGAATGAGTCACCTCGTGCTCAACAGATCAGTCCCGCTCAGGAAGGATTTGAACCACCATGTCTAAAATGCCTTGAGCGTGATAACGCTACTTCTGTTGCTGAATGTTCTACTGCTGTTATTGTTGCAATATCTTCAACTGTTGATGTGGTAACTAACCCCTCTGTTGAGGATACCACTACTATTGCTGATGAAAATGCTAGGTTGAAGACATTGCTTGAAACAGGGATGTACAAAAGTCTCAAAGGGATCGAGACACTATCGATGTCCTCAAAAGCGATTCGAACGAAACCCTAGGAAAGAGGGTGTTGGGTTCGAGAGGAAAATGAATGTTGATGGTTCCTACTAGAAGACTGAGTAGTATCCCAAAACCACATGGGTTGCTGCAAAGGGACCTTCAGTGGATCCATCCACCTTATCTGGCTTCACTTGTGCTAACCCTATTATCATTGATGAATCCTCTGATGCAAACTATAAACTGTTTAAGAATCAGAATGGTGAAGTGTTTGCCAGGTATATTGATACTAACTGCAGGAATGGACCGCCAATGAGGAAGATCTGGGTTCCCAAAAGTTGTCTTGAGAATCTTCCTGTGAATGTCATCATGACACTGCCTGGGAAGAAGACAAATCCCAGACCAAAAGCTTCATATGGTCCAAAGGCTTCATACAGATACATGACTCAACTGAGTCACCCTAACGCCAATGTTTTGCAGGGAAATCATACTCAAACTTATGAATATGAGCGTGGGTCTTCAAACCGCTATGTTCATAGAACTAAGAACTTTTCTGCTTATTCATATGAGTATCATTCATCTCCTGCAAGGCTATTTGCTAGGGCTCCAAAGCCGAAGTTCTCAGATGCTGCACTTAGACTCATTGCTTCTAAGCCACCCCTGAAGATGTGGGTGGTTAAGAAGAATTAACTTTCTTTTGCAGGGAAAGGTCTCCAGCCAGAAATCAAAGGCATCTGATGCTATTGCTGGGGACCTAAAACATCTTGTAGGGTTCAAGATCAAATGCCCAAATGGTCTTACTATGTATTTCGCTCCTGAATCGCTTGCTAATCATCCTATCAGTCCTAATCTTGATCTGAGCTTTGATAATCCTCTTGTGCGTCAAATGTTTATGCTTCACAATACTCTTGGTGAAGCCTATCCCCCTAACTGTACTGTAGGGTATGACACCTCATGCTTCAGAATGGATTATGGACAGCGGATGCACTAACCATATGACTGGTGATCGAAGTCTTCTCATGGACTCAACCTTCCTTCCATCTGACAAGAGTCACATCACATTTGCTGACACTGGTAAAAGCAAGGTATTGGGTCTAGGTAGAGTTGCAATCTCAAAGGATCAGCACATGGATAAAGTGATGCTTGTTGAATCCCTTGGTTTCAACTTAATGTCTGTCTCAATGCTTTGTGACTTGAACATGATTGTGATATTTGGAAAATATTGTTGCCTTGTACTAATGGAATCTGACAAATCTCTAGTCTTTGAAGGGTACCGGAAAGATGATCTGTACATGGTAGATTTCTCAAGAGACCACACTTGTCAGTATGTCTTCTAGCAAAAGCTTGAGTCTGGCTTTGGCATCGAAGGCTAGGGCATGCTGGCATGAGGAACTTGCACACTCTCGCAAGGAAGAAGCATGTCATAGGCATCGAGGGCATCAAGTTCAAGAAGGATCACTTGTGTGGTCCTTGCGAAGCTGGAAAGATGACAAGGGCCAAGCATCCCTTGAAGACAATCATGACAACATCTCAACCCTTCAAGCTGCTACACATGGACTTATTTGGCCCTACTCACTACTCTACTCTCACTACTACTGCTTGTCTCTATGGCTTCGTCATTGTTGATGATTATTCAAGATATGCATGGGTACACATAATTCTCTACAAGACTAAAGTGCAGGATGTCTTCAGACGCTTCGCCAACCGTGCCATGAACAACTATGGTGTCAAGACACTACAAAAAAAATACACTTCCGTGATGATACGTGTTTGTCACAGTAGGTCGCGTTTTTTGTCATGCATGTACGTCCATGACGATTTTATAACAGAATCAAGATAGTCATACCTGTGCTGTCGTAGAAGTGTTCCATGACATTACCAAAATTATCATCACGGAAGTGTCCACTTCCATGACGATAAATCGCGCGTCACAGAAGTGCTTTCGTCAAGGTTGACCGACACGTGGCATCCACTGTAACGGAACGCCGTTTAGCTATCGGGTCAGGTTTTGGATCCGATAACCCGTTAACAGCCCCGACCAATGGGGATTTTCCACGTGTAAAATCATCATTGGCTGGAGGAAACACGTGTCGGCTCATCATTGGGACAGATGTCATCCACTCATTGGATGTATAGCGCCTATGATACGTCGACCGTGGCACGGCCCAACAGAGGCCCATTCATGTGAAAAGGCCGCCCGCTTGACTTGGTCAAAAGGTGGCGGGCGGCCCATGGAAAGCTCGTTAATGCCTGCTCGCATATAGCGCATTTACAGCCCGCTAACCCAAGGCTTGTTACGCCCTATCCGAATTAGGCCCGAGAGCGTCATCCGGGCCATCCAATATGACTCCAAATTTTCACTTCGGCCCATGTATGGCCCATGACGCCTTCGGCCCATATGAGGCCCTATGTAACTCTTGGCTTATTAACGCCCATGGTGAAATCGCCCGCAATGAACAATGTATCACTTTACACCCATTAACGGCCCGTGGTGAAACGGCCCGTAATGAACAAAGTATCACTTTATACCCATTAAGGGCCGTTATTCATTGGGCGTTTCCAGCCCATGTTATCTTCGACCTTCTCGAGCCCATTTATTCTTGGGCTCATTTCCGGCGATTCGTTTACTTACGGCCCATTCTTGCATTTTCTCGCCAGGCCAAATTCAGCCCGTGGTTCTGATCGGCCCGCTTGTGGTCCATTAATCGTTGGGTTGTTTTCATAGCGTCATCAAATACGACCTATTAACGATGGCCCGTTATGGTCGGCCCATGAACGGACGATTCCAACTCTAGCTCATTTACGGCCATAATGCGGCCTGTTATTGGCCCTTGTTTGTGCCAATCGATCATATGGCCCGATAAGGCCCATTGATGATACGACCCGTAGAAGGCCCATTGTTTCTACGGCCGTAGAAGGCCTCTTGTTTCTGACCCGTAGAAGGCCCACTATTTCTACGGCCCGTAGAAGGCCCATCGCTTTCTGACCCGTAGGGAGGCCTAGTTTTAAAAATAGGTTATTGCAGCCACTAGCAAACCGCGGAAAAGAAGCGCATCGACTACAAGCAAACAAATAAACAAGACAGCAAGGAAATAAATAAGCAAGCAACTTATGCTAGGCTATCACGGCTATTACATATTACATCCATCGGGCATCAAAGTTCACCACCGATGCAAATATAGGGAACAAAGCAAAGATATAAACGCCGCAGCAAAACAAGTCCGTAATCTGAAACCACTTGAAGAGTTCAAGAAACAATATAATGGGTACCCATAATGTTGGCAAGATGCTTAGCAAGCTAATTAACTTTCTCTTGTTTGGCGCTTAAATCCTCCAAATGGTCCAAAGGTTCATACAGATACATGACTCAACCGAGTCACCCTAACGCCAATGTTTTGCAGGAAATCATACTCAAACTTATGAATATGAGCGTGGGTCTTCAAACCGCTATGTTCATAGAACTAAGAACTTTTCTCGCTTATTCATATGAGTATCATTCATCTCCTGCAAGGCTATTTGCTAGGGCTCCAAAGTCAAGTTCTCGATGTGCTGACTTAGACTCATTGCTTCTAAGCCACCCTCAAGATGTGGGTGGTTAAGAAGAATTAACTTTCTTTGCAGGAAAGGTCTCCACCGTAAATCAAAGGCATCTCGATGCTATTGTCGGGGACCTAAAACATCTTGTAGGGTTCAAGATCAAATGCCCAAATGGTCTTACTATGTATTTCGCCTCCTGAATCGCTTGTTAATCATCCTATCACCCTAATCTTGATCTCGAGCTTTGATAATCCTCTTGTCGCGCCAAATGTTTATGCTTCACAATACTCTTGGTGAAGCAACACTACAAAAAATACACTTCCGTGATGATACGTGTTTGTCACAAGAGGTCGCGATTTTTTGTCATGCATGTACATCCATGACAAATTTATGATAGAATCAAGATAGTCATACCGTGCCGTCAGAGAAGTGTTCCATGACATTACCAAAATTATCATCACGAAGTGTCCACTTCCATGACGATAAATCGCGCCATACAGAAGTGCTTTCGCCAAGGGTGACCGACACGCGGCATCCACCGTAACGGAACGCCGTTAAGCTTATCGGGTCGGGTTTTGATCCGATAACCCGTTAACATCCCCGACCAATGGGGATTTTCCACGGTAAAATCATCATTGGCTGGAGGAAACACGGTCGGCTCATCGCTGGGACAGATGTCATCCACTCATTGGATAGGCGCCTATGATACGCCGACATGTGGCACGCCCAACAGAGGCCCATTCTCGTGAAAAGGCCGCCCGCTTGACTTGGTCAAAGGTGGCGGGCCGCCCATGGAAAGCTCGTTAACGGCCTGCTCGCATATAGCCCATTTACGCCCGCTAACCCAAGGCCCGTTATGCCTTATCCGAATTAGGCCCAAGAGCGCCATCCGGCCATCCAATATGATTCCAGCCTGCTTTCACTTCCGCCCATGTATGGCCCATGACGCCTTTTCGCCCATATGAGGCCCTATGTAACTCTTGGCCTATTAACGCCCGTGGTGAAATCGCCCGTAATGAACAAAGGTATCACTTTACACCCATTAACGCCCGTGGTGAAACCGCCCGTAATGAACAAAGGTATCACTTTATACCCATTAACGGCCCATTATTCCGCTAATGGGCCGCTTCCAGCCCATGTTATCTTTCGCCTTCTCGAGCCCATTTATTCTGGGCTCATTTCAAAGATTCGCTTACTTACGCCCATCGCTATTTTCTCGCTAGGGCCAAATTCAGCCCGTGGTTACAGCCGCCCGCTTGTGGTCCGTTAATACGCTAATGCTTTCATAGCGCCATCAACACGGCCTATTAACGATGGCCCGTTATGGTCGGCCCATGAACGGACGATTCCAACTCTAGCCCGTTTACGGCCATAATGCGGCCTGTTATTGGCCCATGTTTGGCCAATCGATCATACGGCCCGTATAAGGCCCATTGATGATACGGCCCGTAGAAGGCCCATTGTTTCTACGGCCCGTAGAAGGCCCATTGTTTCTACGGCCCGTAGAAGGCCCACTGTTTCTACGGCCCGTAGGAGGCCCAAAGGTCACTACAAAGAATATTAGCCCATGGTTATTGTGGCCTAGTTTTAAAAAATAGGTTATTGCAGCCACTAGCAAACCGCGGAAAAAGAACTGCACTGACTACAAGCAAACAAATAAACAAGACAACAAGGAAATAAATAAGCAAGCAACTTATGCTAGGCTATCACGGCTATTACACATATTACATCCATCGGGCATCAAAGTTCGCCACCAAAGGCAAATATAGGGAACAAAGCAGATATAAACGCCAGAGCAAAACAAGTCCAGAATCAAAACACTTCAAGAGTTCAAGAAACAATATCCTAGGTACCCATAATGTCGGCAAGATGCTTAGCAAGCTTATTAACTTTCTCTTGTTTGGCGCTTAAATCCTCCAAAGCTTGTCGTTGCACAAGAAAGTACGATCTGAATTCTCGCAGGACTTCTCACCCTTCGCTTCTTGCCGCAAAGACACCGATCGATGCCTTTCAGCTTGTAGCTGAGACTCAAGAAGTCAAGTGATTCAGCAGCGAAGTTCAAGAGCTTGTGCCAGCGGTATCGCCAAGAATTCTAACACTACATCAACGCAGGATCGGGGGTTTTCTCACCGCTCACAAGATCGCTTTTATCACCTTTCTTGGAGACCAACAGGTTGTCTCACTATCTTGAACCTTATCTGCATTACTTTCTACCATTGCATAGTGGGGTGCTCTTCTCCAATATTCTGTTTGCATACTACAAGAGAAACAAGGCATACATCACAGTGTTTAGCTTGTAGTATACTTAAACTCATTTTGGTAAACCGTTCAAGAGTAAGGTGGACAGGATAACAACATGAAACAAACATATATCTATGTACTATGGTCACTGATTGTCCATATCATTCTAGTTTATGTTCCCTAATCAAGATAGAGACACAGTTCAACTCATATATTTTTAAGACACAAAGAAGATAGATGTAATATAAGTGTGAGAAACTACACAAGATTGGCAGCACTTGTAATGTGCATCACATGAGAACATAACTGTTTATACAACTTAAACTGAAATCAACATAGAGCAAGAAGTTAGAACAACAATCCAGCTTAAAGAAATAGGTTTAAAACATACCTGCTATGCCATTGGAGTTTCAATTGATCCTTCAAATTCAAAGTAGTTGGTATGAGTAAATACAAGGATGCAACAACAAAGGAGTATGGACCATAGCTACGAATCGACCCGAGAACAGCTTGCTTTCCGCTTTAAACGTGGAGTTTGGGTTAGCTGTGGTGGTCTTCGTGCTTTGGGCACTGCAGAGCTTTACAAACTGCTCGTGTGGGGTACTGTGGTGGACATGGTGCTTTGTCAACTATAAGTGGGTTACTATCCGCTGGGTTGCGTTAGATGGGTTGTAGCTGGTTCTCCGCCCAACGTGTAAGTGTGCAATCTGGAAGAGTCTCATTATGTGTGGTGGGGCTAGTTTGTGGGCCAAGACAACCATGGTTCTATCTCGCATCGACGGGTAGCACTATCTTTTGTGAAGAACGGGTTTTTGCTCCTTAGATACCGCCATCACCCCTCCAATTCAAATGGCTGATAAACAAGAAAAGAAATTGAACGTATAGACATTGTATGATAGATGATGTGGTAATTCACATATATGTTGTCTAACCAAACAGACAACATGACACAATTTCACATATATGATGCCTAACTAAACAGGATAGCATGACACAGCTTTCAGATATATGATGGATAACTTAACAGGATATAATGGCATAATTCAACATATGATGAGTACCTAAACAGATGACATGACAAACTATATGATGTCTTTCTAAAATAGGTTGGGATGAAATAATTCACATACATGTTGTCTAAGTATACAGGATGGCATGATATAATTGACATAATTGATTCATATACTAAGCAGCTGGCACTCGCATGTATGATCTCTAAACTAAGCAGATAGAATTCAATATTGTGCATATGATGTCTAAACTAAGCAATGCAAGACACCATATGCATCATATGAGAAATATAAACATTGCAACTTAGAGCATACACCTCAGGTGGGATATAGGACTGGTCATCTGTCTCTAATCCTCCTCCGAGGAGCTCCTCAGAACCATCGAGATATATGCTTCAACAGTACCATTGCTCGCTCAAGACCTTGTTTTCACTCCATTTTTCCATAACCGCTCAAATGGCTGATACACATGAAGAGTAGTTCAATATACACAGATTGTCGACAAATGGAATACGAATGAAAAAAAGATGGCATGAGATAATTCACATATATGATGCCCGGCTCCATGGCGGTGCATAATTCACATATATGATAACCGGCTGAAAAACATGGCATTGCATAATTCACATATCTGATATAGAAAGCAAACAGAGGCATTCACACAAAGCATGTCTAATCTAAGCAGATGGCATGGCAATGCAAGACACCATATGCATGATATGAGCAATATAACCCAGCCAAGTTAGAGCATGCACCTCGGGGGGATACGACCGTCATCTCTCTCTCTAATCCTCCTCCGAGGAGCTATCTCAGAATCAGCAAGAAATCTGCATCGACAGTAGCAATCGACTACTCGTAAGACCTTGTTTTCACCCAGATTTTCCCATGACCGACTCAAATGGCTGATGCACAGAAGAGTAGATGAATGTATAAACATTGTTGACAAATGGAATACATTATGGAAAAATATGGCACGATACAATTCACATATACGATGACTGGCTAAACAGGATGGCATTGCATGATTCACGATATGATGCCCGGCTAAAGAAGATGGCATTGCATATTTCTATATATTCCTTTCCGTTTTAATATTTGTCTTTTAGAGATTTCAAATGGACTACCACATACGGATGTATATAGACATATTTTAGAGTGTAGATTCACTCATTTTGTTCCAGATGTAGTCACTTGTTGAAATCTCTAAAAGACAAATATTTAGGAATGGTGGGAGTATGATATAGAAACCAAACAGGTGGCATTCACACAAAGCAAATCTAAACTAAGCTGATGACATATAAGATGTATAATGTAAGCAATGCAAGGCGCCATATGCATGATATGACCAACATCAAGATGCTGTGTTAGAGCAAACACCTCGTGGTAAATAAAGTGGTCGGCTCCTTCGAATCTCCATCTCAATAGTTATCTTCCTCTCGAATACAATCTGAAATGCAGGAGGGGGGGGGCACTTCACCACCATGGAGCGGCGCCTCAGATGACATTATATTCGCACGCAACGGTCTTCTTTTTCTCTACATGTTCAAGACGATTGTGTACAATATCCGACATGCATAATAAAAAATAGTTAGATTTTGTAAGGCCTAAGGGTGCATGCAAAATCAAGACCGATGGTAGCAAACGAGTGGATGGATCCAAAACTAATGATAGTAGGTAGATTATAGCTTCAGCTTAAAAGATAGACAATGGATCATCTATTGTTTGTTGCCCACCCAACATGAACCACATAGAAGACCCCAGATGAACCAGATAGTAGACATATACTATTCGTTGTTGGCTCGATATGAGACCCATGGGCAATTCAAAACTCAAGATTGAACGATAAAGTAGCAGTAATAATAACCGATGTATAACGTAAGCAAACACGAAAGATCACGACCTCTCTTCCTGAAACTGTAGTCCTCGTGTTCATCTCGCTTACCGATGATGGTAATGCAGTTGGCGGGCTGCCGCAACGGGAAGATGATCTCGAGGCGGCGAAAGAAAGTCTCAGGGGATCTTCGCTGCAGTGAACGCTTCACGATGGTGCACCTCGTGGGGTGGATGACGGCACGGCAGAGCAGGACATAACACACAGTAGTTTTTTACGCCAATCTGAAAATGAAGTAAATCTGTAAGGGCCCTTAGAATTGGAGGATTCTATAAACGCAGGACAGGAAAACACAGAATAGGATAGGAATGCACGTGCAAAACAGAGCATTTGGAAACATAGGATTTCACCAACCCGGTGTTTGGCTCACATGAATTGGAAGAACAGAGGAATGGAGAAACAAAGTGATGCGACGAGTGTACAACCTCTTTGGCATAGCCTTGTGGACCTCAAAGATCATTGGGTTGGACGTGGAGGATGGTGATGATGCTGGTGTGACTGCTGGAGGCGGGAAGAAGATCCGAGGCCTCCGAAACGGCGCCGAGGGTACTACTCACCGTGATGGACGGTTCCGTTGCTGGAGCAGCTCCGCTAAGGTGTACGCGCGACGAGGCTGAAGCATGACAAGATGCATAACGTTAATCTGAAGTGGACCCTAATATCATCTGCAATAGATGATGTAAAATACATCACCAAAAGTGCTAGATGTAAACGATCAGCCAGGCCACGGCCGCCCGACAGATGTTGTAAGTACTGTTCACTCAACTTAATCAAGAAAATGAACTTCACAATAAACTGAATTTTACCGTCAAAACTGATTGAACTAGTAACAGAGCATTGCAATAGATGTTTAGGGCGCTCGAGCACTAGTAGCAGAGAAGCAATGATCTAAATCAGCAGACGCCGAGCAGGGAACGCACTAGCAGAGAGCAAGTCATGCAAGAGCACCATGAAGCGAAAAGCAAAGCAGCAACTCCTCAGAGCTGCCGGAGGTCGTGCAGCAGCAGCAAAGAGCGCAAGCGAGAGCAAGAGCAGAGCAGCAGCACGAACGAAAGCAGGAGCATGCAAAAGCGCGACCGACAAAGAAGAACAGAGCAGCAGCATGAAGCGAGAGCCGGAGCAGCTGCAGCTAGTGCCGCTGTGGAAGTCGCCACGAGGAAGCAACGACATGGGGAGAGACGCCAGGATGATGTGGCCGGCGACGGCGCCATCGATGGAGACACCATGTTCGCCGGTATCGAGCACCGCAGCCCCGTGAGATCGAATAAAAGATAAAATGCAGCGGTGAGTGCAGAACCTCCTTGGTGGCGCCGAGTTGGCCTCGCTTCATCGGAGGAATTGGTGAGGGTGCTGCGTTCCGTGGGGGCAGGTCAAGACGGCGCTGTGGGGATTGAGGTGGCGCGATAGACGAGGCGAACGCCGGGCAGCTCCTTGGAGGTGGAGGACGGGCGGCTGATCCGCGGGACGACGAGATCGACAACGGATCCTCATCCGTGCGGTGGATGAGGGACGGCGAGCTGTTGCGTGGACGACGAAGTCGGGAAGAGTCTCCGGCTGGGCGGCGGCCGGGAGGCCGACGGAGGAGCGTGGGGTTTCATGGGTTTTGGCGGCCTCGTGTACGAATGGGGGGGGCGAAGGGGAGGGGAGCCAAGCTTAGGGACGCGCTTGTCCAAATGTAGGGTGTTACAGCGCATTTCACCGGTTTTGACACCGCGACGGGAGCTTCATTTCCGCCGAGGGGTAGAAGGGGATTTCATGGTCCTGGGCTAGGAGGGAGCGATTTCGATGAGGAGGGAGTTCTCAAGCAAAGCCCAAATTTCGGGATAACAAGGCGCGCGCTGGTTGAAGAAGCGGAGTTTCAAAGCAGGTGAGACAAAAGATACTCGAGCTTGAAAATTTCGGGATAACAAGGTGCGGATTCCTTGTTCGGCAGAACAAACTTAACGTAAAAAACAATTCATACAAGACACAAGAGAGTCATGTCCCTTTACTATATTGCTATAGATGCCATTGAAAAACTACAAGAAAATGTAAAAAATCGGAGAACAAGATTACCTCGCACAGTACCAAATCGATTCGCACTTCCTCAACAACAACAAAAAACAAATCAATTCCCACCAAAGAAAGAGTAATGTCCCTTTTATATGATTACAGATGCCATGATCTCAATTTCAATTTTGAATCCACGTTATGTTGAATTCAATATATCATTAGGTGACCTTGCGTTTATAATTGATGTAGTCGTACATTTTGATCTTCCATCATATATGAACATTTTACTCCACCATGTGAACATATATATTGTCGCTCACCATATGGACTAAATTTGAATCAATTTTCCTTATTTGAATACGATTGTTGTCAAGTTATACAATAATTTAAATATTATCTTGATAACAAAAACATGCATATAGCAGTAATCATATTTCACTATGAACTACATGTACCATACGCCTCCAATTCAAATATTTGTATCCATTTTATGTTGAATTCAAATCATAGTACATTATTGGTCTAGGTAGCTAGATGTTCGGGATAATCTAAACCCTGTTTTCATATGTATAATTTTTGGCTGAATTGGGACAAGTTTTGGTATAAGCTTCTTGCAAAACCGAGATTCTCTCAACAAGCCTCGTGGTTCCGAGAGGGAACGTGTCACCTTTGTGTGTAAACGATATACGCTGCCTCCCCTGATTTTATTTACAGAGGCAACATAGAACTATATGAGTGCCCTGTTAAATTTTGGAATTATTTCGGTTCATTTGGCCTTTTATACATTAATTGAGTTTCGGACTTTAATGTGCATAATCTAAATATGAATTGCATGCACATGCTCCGTGCACCAAAGTGGGTTGAAAAATCACATGTGTGTCCTTGGTTGAATTTCTAGGTCCCATGGAAGAAATGAGAATGAAATTCAAACATCTCAAGGCCATGACTCGCCGAGAACATCGAGAAACTTAGATTTTAAATTCATGTAAATCCAAAACTCGGCTGGAAATCATGAAACTTGGCATGGTGTCATGTCATGACACTAATATGTTATGGTAAAAAATTGGGCCGATTTGGAAGCTCGTGGTTCTAAGAGGGAACGTGCCACCTTTGAGATACGTTGCCCCCCTTGAGTTTCTTAACAAAGGCAACATAGAACTACATTAGTGCCCTGTTAAATTTTGGAATTATTCTGGGTTCATTTGTCGTTTTTTATACATTAATTGAGTTTCTGGTCATTTAATGTGCATAAGTCAAATTTGAACTACAAGCACATGCTCGCGCACCAAAGTTGGTTGAAAATCACATTTGTGTCCTCGGTGAATTTCTAGGTCCCATGCAAGAAATGAGAATAAAATTAAAACATCTGGGCATCGTGGCTCGCCGAGAACATTGAGAAACTTGGTTTTAAAATTTTGTAAATCCAAAACACGCCTGAAAATCATGAAACTTGGCATGGATGTCATGTCATGGTACTACCATGTTGTGGTAAAAAATGGCCGAATAGGAACAGATTTTGGTATAAGCTTCTTGCAAACCAAGCTTCTCTCAAGAAGGCTCGTGGTTCGAGAGGAACGTACACCTTTGAGTGCTAAACGATATACGCTTGTCCCCTTGAGTTTATTTACAAAGGCAACATAGAACTACATGAGTGCCCTGTTAAATTTTGGAATTATTCCGCTTGCTTGGCCTTATTTACACATTAATTGAGTTTTGGTCATTTAATGTGCATAATTCAAATTTGAACTACAAGCACATGCTCCCTGCACCCAAAGTTGGTTGAAAATCACATTTGTGTCCTCGGTGAATTTCTAGGTCCCATGCAAAAAATGAGAATAAGATTCAAACATCCGGGCATCGTGGGCTCGGTCGAGAACATTGAGAAACTTGGTTTTAAAATCATGAAACTTGGTATGGTGTCATGTCATGGTAGTACCATGCCGTGGTAAAAAAAAAATGGCCTAATAGGAACAAATTTTGGTATAAGCTTTTGCAAATCGGAGCTTCTCTCAAGAAGGCTCGTGGTTCTGGAGGAACGTGTCACCTTTGTGTGCATAATTCAAATTTGAAATACAAGCACATGTTCCAAAGGCACCAAAGTTGGTTGAAAAATCACATGTGTGTCCTCGGTAAATTTCTAGGTTCCATGCAAGAAATGGGAATGAAATTCAAAATTCGGGCGCGTGGCTGGGTTGGAAACATTGAGAAACTTAGTTTTTAATTCTGTAAATCCAAAACACGCATGAAAATAATGAATCTTGGCTTGGTGCCATGACATGGCACCAACATGCTGTGGTAAATTTGCAGTCCGATTTGTGAAGGCGCATACATTAACAATCAACAAAGTCATTTTGGAACAAGTGTTGTCACGCTACAATCGGAAACACAAGTATTATTGAAACCGTATGCTTCTACTTACTAGTACCATTTACGTGCCGCCACGCCGTCCCCATTTTTATTAGCTAGGAGGCGCCTGCAGGGGTAGCTATTTGAGTACGAGAGGCGCGGCGATCGACCTGCGCTGCTTATCGGGAGGAGAGCCTTGACCTCCATCTGCCGTCCACCTCTCTCCCAAGGTCTCCATTAATGGCGCCCGAGCCTCTGTTTAATGGCGTGGCTATGTCTCACTCGACTGAGATTTAAGAGAGAAAAAGAAAATCTGAAAGCACGGATCTTGATGTAAGATCCGACGGACCTATATAGCATCTATCGCGACTTATAGCAAGACCGATGAATATATAAGGACGATTAAAAAATTTTTGATCAAAGAAGGGCTTGCCCTTCCGATTTTCATTACTGAAACCACCACAATTCACAAGAAGTTCAGCACAACTCCAGCCTAACACGGGACTAAAAGCTACCAGATTGAAATCGAATATCCCAAGAGGCCAACAAAGGCCAAACATCCGCTTAGAACCCAACATTTCACAACCGATTACACAATCCACATCCTAAACCGATTATTACATCAAAAGAAACCAGGAAATCAAGGAAGCCCAAGAGAACTAGAAGAACAAGAACGCTGTGGTCGCCACAAAGAAGAGTTTTCTTCATTCCAGCTCGCAACATTGATCTTCCACGTAAAGATAAGGACGATTAATTGTCTTACATAATTAGAAAGATAATTAAAAGCTACATGCGGCTACGCCAAATACACAAGGGCAAAAGAAGAAGGAAGACAAGGATCTGCTCACGATCTCTACTTTCTTGATGCGTTGTCGCAGGCGCTGGAACTAGTCTCCGCGGCGAAGCGGCGATGAGCTCTTTTGTGTCCTCAAGACGCTGCTTGAGAACATCCACGGATTCTCCACCAGCCTTTGGCGCTCGCTATGAGCATGTCATTCTCGCCCATAAGTTTCTTGACGATGACGCCGGTCCTCTTCAACAAGGCACTCGTCTCTCCTCGCTGGTCTGCACTTGACGATCTTCTCCTCAGCAGGTCGCGCCGCCCGGAGCCTCTCATTGCCTCCCTTAGTTGCCGGATGACGCCGTAGCCTGTTCAAACGAGGCTTTCATGTCGCCCCGCAACCTCGCCAGCCGGAGATCTGATCCATCTAGCTATGGACGATCGCATGCATGCGCTTATAATAGCCGCCGCCGCCCGCGAGAAATTTTTCCAGTGCACCGCGCGCGCGGACATCTCGCCGCATTCGTGGTGCGCGGACATCTTGCTGCTTCGCGGCGCGGCCGGACCAGTCTGCTGTATCGACGGCGCTGCGGGACCTCCGTGGTTACTTCAACGGTGCGGCGGGACCTTCAGCTTTACTTCGCACGGATATGTCGGTTGCTTTCGCAGCGTAGGCGGACATCTCTCGTGCTTCCGCCCATGCTCGCCTCCCTGGTGGCAATCTTCGACCTGTAACTCACGCTAGCCATGGCGATGCAAGGAAGGATGCTGAATGACTTGTTTGTTTTTGTGGATGAGGAGTTGAGGAGGAATGTGCAGTCATCTTGGCATACTAGTATTTATAACCGAGTACTAATACGCCCTAAGTGGGAAACCGCTTAGGTTGTGATCGTGTGAACAGGTTTGAATTCAATATAGCGTGGTACTAATACGCCCTAAGTGGGAAACCGCTTAGGTTGTGATCGTGAATAGGTTTGCAATTCAATATAGTGTGGAGTAATTTGAATGTGACGAGACGCAGTTACTTTATGCATGCATGCATTACAATTAATGCATTGATAAACATAATTTTTGAGAAAACAAGAGCATTAATTAGGTGCTTTTGCAAACTACAAAAATATTCCACCACTCACCATCTTGGTTGGTGAGATTTTGAATTAAGCCCTATAAACCGGAAAGGAGGGAGTACTGCTGTACGGCAATAACTGCACCGTCAGATACATATCTTACGGTTAATGGGGCGTCGACAGGATAGTCGCATGCAGCTCTAGGCTAGTCCTTTTTCACACGCATTAAACCTATCTCTCGACTTCTCGCACGCACCATCGTACACCCACAAAAACTTGTACTGAGTTTAGTAGTACGTTATACAGAAGAGAAGAGGTGCACGATGCACTCTTCCTCTCACACACGCCTCTGTTTTTTCTCTAAAAGGAGGATGATGACCCCGCCTCGTGATCTGGGAGTCACACACGATCTGTAGCTACTTAATTGTAGTGTTCTCAACCATCCGATTGGTTCTATCATGGATGTACCTATATACTAAAACATGTCTAGATACATCTATATTTTGACAAATGGAAGGCATGTATTGTGGAATGGAGGGAGTTAGCATCAAAATGGATAAAAGGGACGTATCTAGAACTAAAATACGCCTACATACATCTCCTTTTATCCATTTTGATGACAAGTAGTACTTCTTACCCAAAGGAACTTTATATCCAATGCATACAAAATATCCGCTCGATCGTTGGAAATTATCGATCCGATGTTGAAGTAATTGCTGCATCGCCACCAAAACCCACCATTTCTAAGCTAAAGTAGACCAAGGTAATCCCTATATTAGCATATTACTAAGATAAATGTAAGGCAATCGAGAAACATTTAGGACGTGAGCTTGTCAATCTGAATGTGGAGGGACATGCTTAGCCCGCCAGCAGCTTGGGCGGAACTGGTCAAGAAGGTCAGCCTCGCACGCCGACGCCGCTGGATCCTTGCTGCTTGTCACCTCCATTTCCACCTTGACGGCATCCGGTCGTGCCTTTTGTTTCTCAAGGGCCGCTCGCCCACAGCTTGGCCAAGTAGTGCGGCAGGGGACGCCTGGCTCGATGCAAATGACCGACACGGCGATAGGCGCGCTGATGTCGAGCACGCCGTCGACCAAGAAAAACGCCGGCGGTCCTCCTCCGTGAACAGCAAGAGTTGTGGGTTCGGCTGGCAGGGCACTTGCAGCCGGAGCACCTTGCCAGATCGGATCCTGCACGGCATGGGATGCGCTGTGCCGATGTGGTGGTAGAGCCGGGCGCGGCCTTCAGAGCCGCAGACGGGCACGGGCATTTGCAAGGCGCGAGCGACACACGCCATCGGTGATCGGGCGAGCTTGTAAGTGACGAGAGCCCACAGCCTTCGCGGGGCGGCACTCCACCTCACCGACGAAAGGACGGAGTCCACCGCCGTGTTCCGCACGCCGGCCACCGCCGCTGGCCGCACTTCCGCACCGCCGCTGGTTCCTGGCGCCGACGCGGCAGTCTCACGCGAGGCCAGTGTGCCTCCCTTGCACTGCAGAAATCAATCGAACAACACATCAATCAAGAAACCTGCACCTTGCTCAATCAGCCGAACGGACGAGGTGTATTCGAACCTCATACACTGGAGGCGTCAAGGGGCGGAGGCACAAGGGGCAGTGGAGCACGGTGAGGTCCATCGAGACCTTAGAGAGCTCCATCGTCGGGTCCTGTTCGGTCTGCATGATCTCGCCCTCCTCGTGCACAACCATCTCTCGACTTGGGCCGGGGTATTACAAAGCTTTACCTCATTACATATTTTATAGTACTACTCAAGGTGCATTAAATCAACACATGCAAGTAGTATCAAAAGAAGAGTCACGAGATGCATGCATGCGCGCTTGTATTAATGCATCGGTAAACGCAAATTATTGAAATACTCCTCCTTTCCAGCTTATAGGGCTTATCTCAAAATTTCAGCTTTTCCATTTTATAAGGCTCAATTTGTTGTTCCCATCACATGTTCAGATTCCAAGGTGTATTAAATCATTGCATGCAAGTATTAAGAGAAAATTGACCAATGCATGTAATTTATGCATGCATGCATTGCAATTAATGCATTGATAAACATACTTTTTGAGAAAACAAGACCACTAATTGGGTGCTTTTGCAAACTACAAAAAATATTCCACCACTCACCATCTACAGACTTTGTTGGTGAGATTTTGAATTGAGCCTTATAAACCGGGAAAGGAGGATTTGAATTGACCAATGCATGTAAAGGAGGGAGTAATGAAAGTATCGCAGCTTTGATGTGTCAACAACTCGCACATCAACGAGAAGTTTGATTATCCTCTCCTCATGGATCTTAACCGCACTCTGCTTTTTGGCTGATGACAAAGTTGGCCACACACCGCCGGGCCCACACCTGCCATACACGCAAAGGCAGGAGCGCCCTCCCCGCCCATGAGCGTGGTGGCTGGCAAGACTAGGAGAAGCTGCCACACGCCTCCCTCTCGCACGCTGGTGGACATGCAGAGTTCAATCGTGTCGATGGCTGAGGCGATTATAGTACTCCTCCAGGCAGTAGTACTCCATCATTGTTCGACTTCCCAAGAGGCGCAAGAGCCAGCGCAGCCCTTGACGCCGTGTGGCAGTTTCATGTAGAGTAGTCTAGGATAGCGGTACCGTGCCTCGTAAGCTTAAAATCGCTGGGGTCGGCTCCATGTTATGTGGCCGTCTCAAGTTTAATTTTTTTTAAAATAGTCTTCGCCCTACCACACCCCGGTGATTGTAGTTTGCACGCCATCTCCGTCAAGACAGGAATATATATTTTAATTTGTTTTTTTTCAAAAGGGGATTCTCGCCTCTCGTGATCGTAATCGATGCATACGGCCACATATTTTAATTTGTGGTGGGTAAATGTTAGAGGTTGCAACAATATATTGTACATCGCGGTCTTTCAGCCAAGTTTAGAGGCAAGGCCATGTGGGCCGCTATGATGTCGCTGTTAACTCGCATAACGAGGAGAAGCTTGATTTTACTACACGCCTTTCTCCTCGCCTATGCTGCATTAAGTTGCTCGCAAACGAGGACAGGCTTTTGCTTAGTAGTACTTTCTACAATAAGTTATCCGCCTCCTGGCCATGTGGATGGACATGCAGAAGGATTCGAGCATCAGTAGAAGCAGTAGTAGTAACATCATTGTTCGCCTTCTCAAGAGGCGAAGAGCTAAGCGTTAAACCTAACGTTGCAATGTAACATTGAGCACGACATAGCCAGTGCTCTTGCATGAGACAAAATTGCTATGTGAGCCCACTATTGTACTAGTACGCATAACTACTTGCTAGTATAGCTCAGAAACCGTAAAGGAGTATTTGCCCTTCTAGAGATTTCAACAAGTGACTAGACTACACCGAGACGGAGTACATATGGAGCAAAATGAGTGAATCTGCACTGTAAATAAATACGCATTAGTTCTATCGCTTTCTCTCCGAGGTGCACAATATTGAGTATACCGACTAGTCTCTTTTGACATGCATTTACGCTTTTTTTTTTGACACAAGATGACGCAAGCTCATATACACGCCGCATACACTCACCCCTATGAATGCACAATAACACGCATGGCACTATCATCTTGAAATTTACGAAGTCACCATAGGCACCTCGTCGTCGACGGGTCCATAGGTGCTTGAATGCCAAGGAGGAAGAGGGTAGCGTTCCCTAGACGTTGAACGGTCAATGATGCATCCTCAATTACATGCAGAGGGAATTAATTGGAGAAGCAGAATAGAGCCAAGACGATGTGAATGCAACAGAGTTTGACTCTCATATAATAAAGGCGCCCCACCACTCCAATCCATCTACTCCCAAGTCTTCTCAACACCGCTCACCCAATCCAAGACCAAGTGACCGTAGCCACAAGCACCTATGGAGGCGATGGACGCGAGCGGCAATGATCCGTGCCAAATCATCCAAGGCGCCGGCTCGCCCCCGCACCGCAGCAACGCTTCAGACGGTGTCAGGCGACGCAGTGCATCGAGCCTCGCCACGCCGCTTCGCCTCGCATGGACGACATGATGGTCAACTCCATCCGCAAGTTCACCGCCATCAAGAAGCGCGCGGACGACCTTGCCAGATCGCTTTGCTCACGCGCTACCTGTGCTCTCATTGCTCGCCACCCTCATCGGCCTACATGGTGACGAACTCTTTCAAGCCCTGGTGGCCCTGCAGGTGCCGGAGGTCACGGCGAGAATGTGCACTCGAGGCCGCTGCAAGCAGCAGCCGCCATGCAAGAAACCGCTGACCGCACATCCACGCCTACAAGGAAATCGCTCACATAGGCCACTACAAGGCAAGCGAGAATAGAAAGACGCTGGCCTTCTTCCAGCGGCTGGAATCTTTGGACGCCATTGTTCAAGCACGCCGACCTGGCCACGAAGCCGCCGCTACTTAGGCGCTGCTCGCGGGGCGGGCGCTCGAGTCGAGGAGGTGGACGCCGCCGATGGATGCATCTTCTTCTTGCCTCCCAGAACCAGCACTGCATCGCCTCGTGGCCTTAATGTTTTATTAGTATAGTACCCTCCTGCTCCCAAATATAAGTCTTTCTAAAGATTCCAAAAGTGACTACTACATACGGAGCAAAATGAGTGAATCTACACTCTAAACTATGTCTACATACATCTGTATGTTGTATTCCATTTGAACTAGTATCTAAAAAGGCTTATATTTATGAACGGAGGGAGTATATGGCATTTTTATTCCAGTCGTAACGCTTTCACTGTGAGGTGGGGCCGCAGCTTGAGTTAAACCCACCCGCCACACCAAGGCCGGCCAAGTTTAGAATTAGAAGAGAACGCTCGAAACATATATTTATTTTTTAAATAAACGGACGGCCGAGGAGAAACCGACCGGCGCGGGCGGGGGCGGCACTGCGACTCATAGAAGCGGGTCCCAAGGACTCGGGCGGGGGCGGGCGGCGGGGTCGCCGGGCGGGCGGCACAGGGAGGAGGCGGAGGTCGGGCTGGGCCTGGGCCTGGTTGGGCTACTGGCCTCGGTCTGTGGGGGGGGGCGCTTTTTTTAAATAAAAAAAAAACCAAACCAAAAAAAATACCAAACGATCTCGATTTAAATAAAATAAATTTTTCCCGACTCCTAAAATGAGTCTAACAAAATGAACTTTAAAAACAACAAACATGCAATTTTTTTAAATGCTCATTTTGCAAGCAAAATAAATCTTCCAAAACCAAATTTGGTACTACAAGGCAAGCGAGACGTAAAGACGGTGGCCTTCTTCCAAATGGTTGGAATCTTTGGACACCATTGTTCGAAGCACGCCGACCTGCCACGAAAGTCAGCTGCTACTTAGGCGCTGCTCGGTGGCCGGGCGCCTGAGTCGAGGAGGTGGACGTCCGATGGATGCATCTCTTCTTCTTGCCTCCTGTAGCCAAGATCGCACGCCTCGTGGCCTTAATGTTTTATTAGTATAGTACTCCATCCGCTCCCAAATATAAGTCTTTCTAAAGATTCCAGAAGTGACTACTACATACGGAGGAAAATGAGTGAATCTACACTCTAAACTATGTCTACATACATCTCAGTATGCTATATTCCATTTGAACTAGTATCTAAAAGGCTTATATTTATGAACGGAGGGAGTATATGGCATTTTATTCCAATCAGAATCGCTTTTCACCGTGAGGTGGGGCCAGCAGCTGAGCAAACCCACCCCGCCCACCGGTGTCGGCCGAGTTTAGAATTAGAAGAGAGAAACGAGGAGGAGAGCTAGCAAGAGCACCGGACGCTGTATCGATGGGACTCATGTTTATAGAATAGGAGTACCGAGCACTCGGCTTTTTTTTTTGAGGGAAAATTAGTCATATGTCTAGTACCACTAGTTCGCAAGCGCATGCACCTATAGCTGTCATCACTTTAGGTCTCCTTTTCAAACCGCTGCTACGCTTCACAAGACATATTTTTTCACGATTTATCCTCCTATATGTACTCCTAGGCTATTTCCACGCGTTCCATTCACGACATGTGGAACATAGAGCATCTGGTCATAGTGCATGCACGACTCAGAAGCATATGCCGGGTACTTTACATTTCAGACCTCACAAATTACATGCAAACCCCCGCAGAAGAATAAATAAATGAATGAATGACTACATGAAACCGAATTATTTTCGTGGAAACCGAGCACGCTCATTAAATTTTGACATAACACGCTTATAAAAATGACCGGACCTAAACTAGTCTAAGGACCTTTTGATTTTTCCTGCAAAAAGGGCCTCCTTGATTCGCAGGATACCGAAACACAGAATGGGGAAAGTATGATGGCGATGAACCGAGACGAGGAGAACTTTAACTCAGTTAGAGGTTAGAGTTAGATTCTAACCCTGAACTAACTCTAAACCAAAGAGGTGTATGGATGGTAGGGTTAGATTGACAATAAATGCTCTATTCAATAATTTGACTACTTTGGACCCTATTTTTAGTCAGAGTAAGATAAGTCCCTTGGATCCAAGCACCCTCTTGGAGTGGCCGGCTCTTCTATGGCCTCCTCCTGCTCACAATTGACATAAACGAACCATCTATACAAATCAAGCATGCAGAACATGATAATTTTTAATTTGTCCATACAAATAAGATATCCCACTTAAACATACAAGTCGTCAATCAAGCTTCACAAAATAAAAAAACACTTCATGAAACAAAGAATGAGCTAACTCATCATGGAAGTCATTCATGATAGGGAGGGAGCCCGGAGCCCCTCACGCACGGAGGGAGGAGCTCGCCATCGCCGCCTCAGGGAAGGCTCAGAGAGCCCAAGCCCCGAACCCTCCCACGCCGCTGCCCTTGCGAAGTTGAGGTCTACACCGCATGGGTAGTGTGGCCGCTGTCACGATCGAACTTAATCTTTGGGCCTCTAGAAATAATGCAAGCAGAACTAAAATACCATGAAAGGTGAACTCAATCTTTGGGCCTCTAGAAATAATGCAAGCTCGAAACCAAATACCTAGAAAGGTGAACTCAATCTTGGGCCTCTAGAAATAATACAAGCTCAAAACTAAAATACCTAGAAAGGTGAACTAAGTCTTTGGGCCTCTAGAAATAATGCAAGCTCTAAACTGAAATACCTAGAAAGGTGAACTCAATCTTTGGGCCTCTAGAAATAATGCAAGCCTCAAACTGAAATACCTAGAAAGGTGAACTCAATCTTTGGGCCTCTAGAAATAATGCAAGCTCAAACTGAAATACCTAGAAAGGTGAGCCTGAAATTGAAATACCTAGAAAGGTGAACTCAATCTTTGGGCCTCTACAAATAATGCAAGCCTGAAATTGAAATACCTAGAAAGGTGACCTCAATCTTTGGGCCTCTAGATAGATTTATTACCTCCTCAAGCAGCATCAAACAATTCCATGCGGCACCACAAATCTATAGCAAGTTTGATCAGATCTACTTTTCCAAATCAGAATTAGCGCTAGAGCAAGCAAGATCAATGATATGGCTGTGAGATGTTGAAGGAACGACAAACTCACCCCTCTCACGACCTCCCCGGTAGATGCACCGCTGCCATGCACATGAGGGAGAAACGACAGTGAAGGGGAGCGGGCGACCTTCAAAGGCCGGAGGGAGAGGGCGGCCGAGTAGGGCGGCCGGAGGAGAGAGAGGGCGAGCGCGCCTGGGCGGGCCCCATGGGGAACAGAGAGGAGTCGTGGAGGGGGAGGATCTCAAGTGCGGGCAGAGATTTTTAGTTCTCTTTAGTGGGCCCGAGGATAACTAACCCAATTAGAACCTCTCCACCGGCTAGTTTTTTAGCTGGGTTAGAGCAAACTAGCTCAAACTAACCCTCTTGTGTCGATAATTTGAGGCTATTTCAACCCAAACTAGCTCTAACTCGTGGATCCAAACAAAGAGGAGTGTTATCAGACATGCTATAGTGTGGACCGTAGCACATTGTTTTTTATGGCCATATCACCACATTGTTTTCACCGCTGGTTCACTAGGCTACCGTGGTTTGCACCGCTGGTTCACTGGCTGTCGTGGTTCGCACTCCTCCGACCGAGTAGTACTCCTCCGCTCCTAAATATAAGTCTCAGAGATATTTCACTGTGGACCACATACGGATGTATATAGATGCATTTTATGTGTAGATTCACCATTTTTCTCCGTATGTGGTCCATAGTGAAATCTCTCCAAAGAATTTTATATTTAGGAACGGAGGGAGTAGTATAGTACTAGTATATACCGTGATCATTCTTTGCTCCTTCTTACTACTCCGACATGTGGGAGAGCCAAGATCCGGTCGACGGTCATGCACCAGATTAGAGCGTGAAACGGAAGGGGGCATCACCCCGTCGAGCGCCAGAATTCATGACTATAGTGAGTGGTCATATCACAAGTCTTTCTAGCAGAACGCGCCATCAAATCGCACAGCCCCACTCGCCACCCTCCTCGCCTCTCAAACCGCCTACCCAAAACTGCCACACAGACGCCTTGAAAAGCCCCGCCCTCAACTTTTAACTACGCGAAAATAGTTCGAGCTTGTTCGTTCTATATAAATACAATACTTACCGTATGTTTATTCACCCGTGGGGTTGTTTAATGAATGGAGGGGCAGGGAGCACAAGTGAACCTTAAATAGAGAGTTTATTTTCTTTAATGCCACGTACACAATTGAAACGTTTGTTGTGGAGAGAAAAAGCATAATCACTCCACTATATATGGACGCAGGGCCTCGAGCGCTTGCTTTACTAGGGTTGCTCTTCATTCTCTCATCCTCTCCAGATATAAACAAGACAGCGGTAGCGACATTTTCTCTCTCGCTCACCGCTGGTCACAGATCCGCCGGATCCTTCGGCCGTGTGTGTAGAGGACTAAAAGGTGCATCGCTCACACGATCATCGCCGCCGAGGAGGAAACCCACAGCTGCCGGAGGGGCCCGATCCTCCGCCTGCGTTGCTCTCTCCGACACACGACTTGGGAGGTCCTCCGACCTTCTTCCTCCCTCGTCAGATTGTCCGCAGATCCGACCTGCCGCCACCGACATCCCGGCGACCTCGTATAAGTTCTTCAAAGCGGCCTTGCTTCTACGCCCCAGCTCCCCACGTGTTCCTGCATGTGCATCTTTTTCTACTCCCATCAGCTCTTCCAAAGCCACCTAAATTTTTAGTATTATTAGAGGTAAAGCTACTTCATGCATTCAATCTAGGGCTTTGTTCAAACAACGAAGAAAGGGGAAAGTTGTAGCATGAATCTAGGACTTGATTCAAAGAGGAAATAATATGGTGAAAGTAGTAGAGACCGGATACCCAACCGGTCTCTTGGTTGAAAAGGGAAATAATGGGAAAACGCAGACAAACCGGATAAGGAATGATCTATTATTGGTTGAAAAAGGATAGAAAGTGGTGGCCGGTGGACAAGTCAATGTAGTATGTCCAGGATTAGATTTGCTGCCATCACATAGTAAAAGGTCTCCGTGATTAGATTTGCTGCCCTCACATAGTAAAAGGTCTCAGATTAGATTTGCTGCCTCACATAGTAAAAGGTCTCAGATTAGATTTGCTACCTCACATAGTAAAAGGTCTCTGTGATTAGATTTGCTGCCTCACATAGTAAAAGGTCTCAGATTAGATTTGCTGCCTCACATAGTAAAAGGTCTCCAAAGATTAGATTAAAAGGTCTCCGTGATTTTTGCTGCCTCACATAGTACAAGGTCTCTGTGATTAGGTTTGCTGCCTCACATAGCGTGAACAAGCTCGACATCACCACTTTATGCCTCCTTGTAGGTACATTGTGCCGATGCGCCCACTCGCATGTCCTTATACCAACCTTTGTTGTTGTTAATGTAAGGGCGCATGTAAATGAAGCGATCACATGTTACCTTAGGGACATGTCTAACCAGGTTATTGTTAATCTAATGCCTCCAAAGGATAAGATGCAATTAAACTGTGTTACAAATGGCACTCCCGCTGTTTTCCCCAAAGATGATAAGTAAGTTGCTCCTTTACGCCGCCGAGTGTCCTGTGTCCCCACGGTCCCATGCCCTTAAACCAACTCTTTAGCTGCTGTTGATTTATTGTGTCCGTAAACAAGCAATGCCACCAAGTAATCCCATATTTGAGGAATCTCATTGTTGATCGTAATGCTTCGTAACATGAAGCATTGCCGACGCTTTTAAAATTTCTACCGTCCTTGCGTGATTGCCATGAACATAATTAAGATGCTTTTTTCATTTTGTATATGTTTCAGATATTCTTATTGACCAGCAATCGCTTACTTTCTATCATTTTGTGCAGATAGGGATATCCATTTCACCTTGTTGCTATTAAGACCTTTTGGTGAACTGCACAAAACACTTTTTTTTGAATGAGTGTCTTGTGCAGTTCAACTAAAATGTCACGTGGCAACATCTCTCAATTTTGGTGGAACTGCACAAAATGGTGATTGAGTTTCCAAAATCTCCGCCAAGTTCTCACTGGTAATCTCGCAACATTTTATTAGCCTTTGCAAGATGGAGCCATCACCGCCACCACAATGGCACTTTATTTTAGTGGAACTGCACAAAAGGATAAGAAAATTATAGTTGCACCTTACATGAGCCGGACAGCCAACCTTAATGTTCCTCAATTTTAGTGCAACTACTAAAGAAGAACCTGCCACTCACAAGAGCAAGTACTTTTGCTAGTGAATGATGCAATCTTTGCTTCATTTCGTGAACTGCAGTAAAAGGCGCATGAATTGAATCATGGAACTCCAGCAGCACCTCATCCAAGTAGAGCCGGAGGTTGAGTTCAAGGAGGCCGCTATTAAAGTGAAATCATGCTCTCCTGCTCCTTGTTTGTGTTGTGCAAACATGTCAGGCAAACAGGAATACTCAACTACAGATGTTGTGACGGTCAAGAGCATTCTCCAAGTTCTTCGATTGTATGACATGGCTAGCCAAGATGGATTTAATCCCGATATTCACTTTATCAAAAGGCTCTAATGGGTTGGTTCTGAATCTTGCAAGCTGGGAATCAGTGAGATGTGTAGGCATCTTTGTTGTACTTATTATTTGAATCTTATTTGTTGGTTCTGAATCTTGCTAGTTGGGAATCAACGAGATATGCAGGCATCTTTGTTGTACTTATTATTTGGATCTTATTTGTTGGTTCTGAATCTTGCAAGCTGGGAATCAATGAGATGTGTAGGCATATTTGTTGTACTTATTATTTGGATCTTATTTGTTGGTTCTGAATCTTGCAAGCTGGGAAACACGGCATGATGATGCAGAGGACAACAACCATAGCAAACAGTTCAAACTTGGTAGTATTATCTTTGTGAAAGTGCGACAAATGTGATGATCGTAAAAGGCCCCGAGAATAATAATTCTAATTGTTGTGCATGTTGATCCTGTGGCACCGATAGAACGAGCCAATGCATTGCTTGTTTTAAGTATAAATTTCTATTAAAGCTAATTAAATTTAAGTAAAGTGACCACTAACTCCTGTTATTACAATACCAATACAGCACCCGCCGTGAACCGACGTGTGGCCGGAGTAGGTTTCTTAATGGAGGCGCTGAATGCGCCGAGGGTGCATCTTCGCCGGGCGCAGCGGACGAGGAGGGTAGTAATCGTTGTCGCCAGACACACTCAACTTATCGTTGAATCCAGTTCCCAAGAGCTGAAAACGAATCGCTGCCGCCGCCACACACTCGCTTCACCAAGAGACTCCAATGGCGATCCGAGGGTGAGCCTGCCGGATATGGACTTCAGCAAGGAGTTCCCTTGAGTTCGCCGCTCAGTCCTATGGCTGCACCAAGTTGAATGTGATGTACACCAACGATACGGACTCGTGAAGCTCGCCGCCACCCTATGGCTGCACCAGGTTCGAGCATTCGCCCGCTTTCATCGGCAGCGCCGATCGCACCTTCGCTACGGTGGAGAGAAGGAAGAACGCGATGATTCGCCATCCGTGCAACAAGCTTGTCGACATCCGTATAATACAAGATCATCAAGAACGGGCAGGAGAAGGACTCGTGGTTGACCTCGCCGAGACCATCATCGACCCTCGACACGCCAACATGAAAGAAGACGACCAACACGTGGAGGTACCTCTGAATCTAGCCTACATAACCTACGCGCCAAGGACGATACGCATGCTACGACATGTACAGCAGATCTTGGACATGAGGGCGGTTCGCTTCCCAGAATCGACGAGTACACGGACAGCCGCAGCGGCCATGATCAAGCGTGCTGTGAAGGTCTAGATGTTGTACTTTATCTGCTTATAAGCACCTTTATCATCCGAGTGTTTCATGCATTAGCCTATGTGTCGTAATTATCTGTTTTGTCCAAATATTTCTTTTAAGAACCCATTAACCTGATTGCTTTTTTAGTGGCTATTTGCTTATGTATGTAAACTAGTTCACTTGTCCGTAAAAAACTAGTTCACTCGGCTGCCGTGCTTTGAATCTCCTTCCTCCCAACATATTCTCTCCTCGTGGACCCAGCAGGTCTCTGAATTTTCTCCCACTTTCTTTTTCGATGTAAACTGAGTTTTCTCCAAAGATTTCCCCTAGAACCAACTCAATTGTCCCACGCCTAGCCTAAAAATAATAATACCCCACGCACTATTAACTCATCAAATTAAAATGATATTTTATTTCGTAAGTTGAAAGTTCTACAAAATAATAATAATAATTGTTTATATATAACTTGCCAAGTTAACTCCTAGTGATTATGCATATAATTGCTTGCAAAGATTTTACCGACGTGCAATCATGTGTTTATGTTTTTATAACATTTCTCCATCTAGCCCAACATGATATTTTCACCCAGCCCAGCAAGTCCGCGGATTTTGAGAAAATGCAAATGGGATTTAAACGGGCTGCATAGATGCTACATCATTGTTTCACCCAGCCCACCAAATGGACTAAAAACAAATGGACCGGCCGACATGTGGGCCAAGAGGTCGGTTTAAGAAGGCGCTTGATTTACATCCAACGGCCGCATTCTTCTTCAATCTCTCGCCTTCTTCCCCAAAGCTGCCGGAACCACTTGCCCAGCCTTCGCCGGCCCAACAAGCGTTGTTTTGCGCCTCAACAAACGCTACCCGCCGACGGCCAGCCATCCTCCACTCCGCACCTCCTGTTATTCTCTCGCCGAGTGTAGGCCCACCCCGCACCAACCAGTCAAGTTTCCCACCTTCCGCTCATGACTCCACCGCCGCCTTCCCCATCTCCGGTCGTCCAGTCTGGGCCTCGCCGCCGCCCATCGCTTTGCATAGCCGGGCGCGGCGTGGTCAACATACGAGAGTCATCGAAGAGGATCAGACATGGAGAGCTCGACGGCCGGGACCCACGAGGTCCATGGTCGCACGCAAGGAAAGTTCTCCTTATTACGCACCGTACATGCAATCGTACGGGAAGGGCTTCAGATTTCGCGAAAAAACGTTCCTCACGACAGTGTCGGACCCACCAGCTATATCTTCGCACGCAAGGAAGTGCCTCCTTATTACGCACCAAAAATGAATACCCCTCGCTAGCTGGGACCCACCATAGTGGGTGGCTGACTTAGGGCCTACTAAGTTGACGAGGACGGAGGGCTTTGTCAACTTAGTCAATATGAACGATTCTAGCTCCAAAGGACTGCACGATGTCCATCCAACGCCCATAGTGCTTCTTCAACCTCCGTCTTCTTGCTCCAGCCGCCAAAGCAGCGCCGGTCGTGCTGCTGCGTTCCGCCTCCTCTCGTGGCCGGGTTGTGATGCCGCAGAGGCCTCACCGCCTCTACTACTCCCACCGCTGGCCTGTGGTATCCTCTACTCACCCACACCCCTGTTATTCTCAAGGCGACGGCAGCCTCACGCCGCAGCCAACCAAGTGAACCTCAGATTCTCTCCGCTGGGCATCCACCGCCTGCCTTCCCCGGCTCCGCCGTCCCTTCCTAGGCTCTCGCCATCCACCGCCTTGGTGCTCTCGGCGCAAGCGTGGTCAATGTGGTCAACGACCGACTTCCATCGGAAGAGTATCAGACGGAGAGGCCGATACCGGGTCCATGGCCACAGCCCAGTTTTTTTGTGATTTGCCAAGTAAGTCGCTTTGTCGTGCCTGCTGGCTGCAAATCTTTCAAGACGAGGAGAGCTTCATTCGGCTGGCCGAGAAAATGGCCTATCAAGAATGAGAAATGGGTTGTACATTTTAAAACACATCAAACCGCAATTAGTTTCAAATATCTTTTTTCATTTCGAGATTTTAAATTACATTAATTTTATGCGTGGAGAATTTGTTGATTTTATATTGATATACATTTATTTTAAAATCAGTTTGAATGTGAGTCAAATTTCGGATTAAAACAGTTCGGACCGCACCAAATATGCAAAATTTCAGTATAATTTTTAACCGTGGCCACAATATGGGCTGTAATGCTAACAAAAAGAATATGGGCTCCAAAAAACCTTAAGAATTAGCAAATGGGCTGTAAATTATTAGAAATAATGGCAGATGGGTTGTATGCTGTTTTCCACAGATTTGAGGCTTTCCTAAAAAGGTTGACGACATAAAGGATCGTTGGATGTCCATCCAACGGCCGCCGTGCTTCTTCAATCTCCGCTTCTTCCCGCTCCAGCCAAACAAGCGCCGACGGACTGCTCGCTTCTCCTCCCCGCAAGGGCCGGCAGTTGCCAAGCAGCCTCACCGCCCCACCAGATTCCCATCGCTGGCCTAGCCATCCTCTACTCACCCACACCGCTGTTATTCTCCGCGACGGCAGACGAACCAAGAAACCTCAGACAACAGATTCTCCTCCGCGGGAAACAACTTCCGAGTCTTCCCGCCTCCGTCGTTCCTTCCTAGGCCTCGCCGCCGCCCACCGCCTGGTGCTTCTCGGCGCTGCTGGTCAACGTGGTCAACGATCGACATGCATCCAAGTGGATCAGACGTGGAGAGGCCGACAGCTGGTCCACGGCCGCACGCAAGGAAATGCCTCCTTATTACGCACAAAATAATGATTCCTCCACCGACATCGTGGACCCACCGAAGGGCCTCTCAGATTTCGCTTAAAAACGTTACCGCCACCGACACTGGACCCACCAGCTATATCTTCGCACGCAAGGAAGTGCCTCCTTATTACGCACAAAAAAATGAATACTCCCCGTTAGTTGGGACCCAAAGATAGTGGCAGGCTGACTTAGGGCCTACTAAGTTGACGGGACGGAGGGCTTTGTCAACTTAGTCAATATGCACGATTCTAGCTCCAAAGGACCGCACGATGTCCATCCAACGGCGTGCTTCTTCAACCTCCAGCTTCTTGCCCAAACCAAACCAGCGCCGGTCGTGCTCGTGCTCCCGCCTCCCGTGGGTCGGGTTACGATGCGCGGAGGCCTCACCGCCTTACTACTCCCACCGCTAGCCAGTGCCATCCTCTACTCACCCACACCCCCGTTATTCTCAAGGGCGATGGCAGCCTCACACCGCAGCGAACCAGTGAACCTCAGACTTTCACGCTGCGGCATCCATCGCCGCTGTTTTCCCGGCTCCGCGGGTCCCTTCCTAGGCTCGCCGCCGCCCACCACCCTGGTTCTCTCGGCGCGGTGTGGTCAACGTGGTCAAGGAATGGCTTCCATCGGACGTGGATCAGACGTGGAGAGGCCGATACCGGGTCCACGGCAGAAGGAAGTGCCTCCTTATTACGCCGCAAAAAATTATTCCTCCACCGACAGCGGGACCCACCGGACGGGCCACCGATTTCAAAAAATGTTTCTCGATCGCCGGGACCCACCAGCTACATCTTCGCACGCAAGGAAGTTCGTCCGCAAAAAAACGATTCGCCTCGACCGCCGGGACCCACCAGCTACATCTTCGCACGCAAGGAAGTGCGTCCGACAAAAAGACCCACCGGTCGATTGCTGGGACCCATCAGCTACATCTTCGCCGCAAGGAAGTGCTCGAACCGACCCACCGGTCAAAGCGCACGAGCGCTGTATTCGGTCGGGAACGGTACGCACATACCGGTCGTTGTAGAGGCGCCGACGTAGTATGTACACGCACGTACAGCGGAAAGGGTGCAAGAAAGAAAATACGCCACGCACGCATATACGGGCAGGGTCTCAACGCCTACTCGCGCATACGCACGCCAGGGGTTCGTGGTACATGGCTGGGTCGGAACAGAGAAACAAATACGCCATCGCCGTGTTCATGGGGAGGCAACAACGCGCGTGGTTCATCGGGAGGCAACGGAATGCTCGTGTTCATAGGGAGGCAACGAATGCGCCGTGTTCATCGGGAGGCAACGGAACGCAAGGGAGCCAACCGCTTGGACGGAACAGCGATGGAAACGAGGCCCAGCGATCGCGACAAAGGAGGAAACGAACCTCCCACGCTCCGAACGGGTCCCGCTGATCGGAGGGTGTGGCGATCGCAAAACGGAGGAAACGGACCTCCTACGGTCAAACGAGGGTCCCGTTGATCGAGGGGGTGGGCGCATCGCAAAACGGATTTAAACGGACCTCCCACGATCAAACGGGGTCCTATTGATCGGGAGGGTGTGGCGATCGCAAATGGACGAAACGGACTTGTGTTGGAGCGCCACGGCCGAAACAGGGTCCTATTCATCGAGAGGGTGGCGATCGCAAAACGGACTCCACGGATACCGCTTATCTCCACCGCCGACCTCCTCCAGCCTCCACGGGCTACCGCCGACCTCCTCCGCCTCCACGAGCTACCATCGACCTCCTCCACCTCCACGGCTCCTCGCTCATCCGCCTCCACCGCTACTCCACCGCTCCTTTTCAACCACCCTCCACGGGCACCCTCCACCGCCTCACTGCTCATCCAGCCTCCACACCACGGGTCCTGCTCAACCACCCTCCACGGCCACCCTCCACCATCTACTGCTCATCCAGCCTCCACCACACCACGGGACTTGTTCAGCCAGAGGCAACGCCACCGCCATCGCTCATCCAAACCCCCTGCAACGCCACTGCTCATCCCAGAGGCAGATCGATCGGCTTCAGCTTAGCGCAGAGAGCGGGCGAATCGCCGATCGGGTTCGCCATCACCATCGATCGATCGCCGGTTCAAGAACGCTTAGCCCGGAGTGCAATTGCTCGGGTTCGCGAGCCCAACGCCGCCGGTTCGCTAGAGCTAACGCCACACACACGCTGCAGATGTGTACGAGAGAACGCGATCGCCGCCCCCGACCTCCCACCGTGAACTGAACTCCCCAAATTTTCCTCCTCGCTTCTACCACGGTTTTTTCCGCCATGGACGGCCCAAAGAATGTCATGCAATCGCCTCCGCCCGCCTGTGACGAAAAGCCCATTTTCTCGTCATGATTTTTTGTCATAGAATTAGGAGCCCACCACATCTATGATGATACCGGTTTTGTCACAATTATCGCCATAGAAGTGTCATATGTATGATGAAAAAAAAATTGTTCGCCCAAATTGTCACGGATATGTCTTTTTTTGCCTCGACCTTTTACCCCGGATAATCTTAGGCATCATTATGAGTTCTCTTTACCCATACACACCTCAGCAGTATGGCATCATGCTGTCAAGAACAGAACACTCATTGAGATGTTCTGGACGAAGTTTGACGAATACAAGACTCAAGAAAGTTCCGCCCGGTTAATACTATCGCATGCCATGTCATCAACCGTGTTTATCTTCACAAGCTTCTAAAGAAAACATCTTATGAACTCCTCAATTGTAAGAAGCCAAATGTCACTATCAGAGTATTTGGTGCTAGGTGTCGGATCAAGGATCCACATCACACTTCAAAATTTGCAATCGGAAAGCATGAAGGTTTTATGTTTGGATACTTGAAGGATTCGGTGACTTACGTAGTCTTCAACCTCTTCACTATAAAGTGGTTGAAATCGTGGATGTGCGGTTCGATGAGACTAATGTACCGCAAAGAGAGCAGCTCTGCCAAAATGTGCTAGATGAAGTTCCACCTAGTGAATCCATCAAGCTCATGGGAATCGGAGAAATCATACCAAATGAAGCACAACCTCAAGAGGAACTTATCATTTCGCATCTAATCACCTCAAGACAAGGTTCAGCCTCGAAGAAAAATCCTCCTAACGATGACAATGATCGGCAAGAGCAAAATCTCCATTCCGTTCATCCTCGTGTTGCAAATGAAGCATAGATTGAGAAGATACTTGACAGCATCAATGCGCTCGTCCACCTCCATTCGCTCAAGAGCAACACAGCTAGCAAATCAGTGGGCACTTTGCATTTGTCTCAATATCTCGAACCTAAGAAAGGTCAAGCCTTCATGGAACCCCTGAATGGATTCAAGCCATGCAAGAAGAGCTTCAACAGTTCAAGCTCAACAATGTCCTGGGAACTTGTCAAGCATCCCTAATTTCCCGCAAGCACAAATATAATAGGCACAAAATGCATATATCACAACAAGCAAGATGAGCATGGTCAAGTTGAATCAAATAAGGCCTCGCTCTCGCTGCTCAAGGATACACAAGTTGAAGGGATTGATTTGGCGAAAATTTGCTCTTGTGGCTAGGTTTGAAGCTATTTGCATATTGCTAGCCTATGCAAATCATCACAACATCCTTCTGTATCAAATGGATGTGAAGAGTGCACTTCTCAACGGCAAGATTGAACAAGAAGTGTATGTTGCACAACCTCCTGGATTTGAAGATCCAAAACATCCCGACATGGTGTACAAAGCTAAAAAGGCAATCAGAGTGGCCTCAAACAAGCCTCGCACCTGGTATGGTACACTCAAAGACTCTCAAGAGCAAAGGTTTCAAATCTAGTTCCTTGATCCTACACTTTTCACTTAAGACATATGATGGTGAACTGCTTTGTGTGCCAAATATATGTGGATGACATTATCTTCGGCCGCACCAACCGTGAATACAAAGTGATGAGTTTGGAGACATGATGCAAGAGAAATATCAGATGTCCATGATGGGTGAGCTAAAGTTCTTCCTTGGTCTTCAAATTCGTCAGCAAAGCAATGGCATCTTCATATCTCAAGAGAAATATCTCAAAGGTTGCTCTAAGAAGTTTGGAATGCAAGATCGTAAAGGTTATAATGACGCCAATGCCAACTAAGAGTCACATGGGTCCCGACGCCAATGGTAAAGAGTTCAATCAAAAGGTATACCGCCCATGATTGGTTCTTTACTTTATATATGTGCATCTAGGCCGGATATCATGCTTAGTGTTTGTATGTGTGTTCTCATTCCAAGCGGCACTAAAGGAATCGCATCACTTAGCTGAAGTTTAGTTCTTCGATATTTGCTTACACCCCAACACTAGGATTATGGTATCCAAAGGGCTCTGAGTTTGATCTAGTTGGATTCTCGGATGTCGATTATGCTGGTGACAAGGTGGATCGCAAGTCTACATCGCACATGTCACTCTCTCGAAGATCTCTGTCTGTTGTTCTTCAAAGAAGCGAACGTGTATCACCTCCACCGAATCTGAATACATTGTTAGCCGGATCTGTCGCGCCAGCTTCTATGGATGAAGCAAACACTCAAGGACTATGGTATCCATCTCAAACAAGTTCCACTTCATCGTGACAATGAAAGCGCCATCAAGATTGCCAACAACCCAGCTTCAGCACTCAAGACAAAGCACATTGAAATTGGCCATCACTTTCTCGAGATCACGCCATGAAGGAAGATATCGATATCATACACATCAACACTGAAGAGCAATTGGTAGATATCTTCACAAAGCCCTTGGATGAGAAAAGGTTTTGGAAGTTGTGGTGTGAGCTAAATATCTTGGAATCCTCGAATGTCGTGTGATCAGGCACACATCCTAACACTTATGCATGTTGATGACTTAGATGTGCAAAACACGAAGTAATGTATGTCTTCAATCAATGAAGACTTACACTCTGAATGTGAATACATTAATGCGGAATTCGACTTCGAGCGCCAATGATAATTGCGCTACGTGTCCTGGTCTAATACTTCCTATACGGTGGGTAAC